>JAHLJT010004989.1:0-22217 GCA_031308135.1 Acheta domesticus | reverse complement strand
TTCAAACGTAATGTGCTGTTTGCGTGTGTTATTTGAGTACTAATTCATACGGTCACCGCTGTATGAGGTAGTGTTTCGCATTCGGGAGATATTCGAGAAACGAAGTTAGCCAGCGCGATCGCTGAGTTTCGCGGTTTCCACGTTCCATAAATGCGCATTAATGATTCAGGTGCATAAATGAGCGCGAAGCCTCGGCATTCGAGAGCGCAAAGGAGTCTGTGTTGCACCTTCCCTCCGGGCCAACCGGGTGGCAGCGGCCGAATTTTCATAAATGCTGGCTTCTGTGGCGATGCAGCTTGACCTAATGATGTGCGGGCATATATTCTGTGCTGGTGATTAATATACGTGAACTGGACCAGTTTCAGTTCGATGTCTGCGGATAGATAATGTGTGATGCACTATGGAGGTTCAATTTCAACAGATTCGGGTGAATCTCTTGCTCGCACCTTCTGGTGAATTTCTTACAACCGTTGATTCAGGGATCCTTGTCTTACATGAACATATTATCGTCCTCTGATGCGACTTAACCTAATGATGTGCCGATCATTAACGTTAAGGGACTGGGAACTCGAGTCTGGTATTTCGAAACGAGTACTCTAACGACCTGTTTCCGGTAATGTTATGTACTGTTTTATTTCATACTATGTCACCTTAGGGAGACTTTTACAGGATGTTGAGGCCAATAGAAATCGGGAAATCATATATAGAGCTGAAGACAACTGTAACGAACGATTGTAACGGAATGCTTTCACCAGTCGTCGCATTATTTATTGCTTTAATTTAAATCTGTCTAACGAAATTGAAGTTCATGTTGTTACTTCAGTTGTTGCGAATTGAAAAACTTGTTCCAAAGTGTCACATCTCCATTTCCATTTGTTTTCTAGTTTTACTTTTCAGTGCATTCTTAGATGCTTCTCCACCATGCTGCCAAATATGTGAATGTGTGGCAAAAAATTGCATTTCTCGTCTGATAACGATATTCAAAATTCTTTGAATCCGATCTTCAGTAATGAGGCTGAATACTTCCTCCTCCTGTAAATTTGTATTTGATGGAGGTATGCCTCTTTGGAAATAAGTTCTTTAGTTATTATAGGAAATGACAGTTAGAAGTAACAAATCGTGTTCTATACATGTAGATAATCATTTGATCACTAGTTTGTATTTTGCTATAAAAACATGGAGTTGTTAAGACGGTAACTACCTTTAAAGTTCATAGTGTGATTCGGGAATCCTTTAGGGCTTAGAATACTGAAACATGATATTGCCTGACCTTGGTTCAGTAACATAAATGAGAGAAGAGCGGCATAGGATGAAATGAAAATATTTGACCGAGGTATTACGAGTCGCATCGTCAATTCCGTGGGAAGTCCAGTCGTCGCGAAGCGGCCCACTTGTCTGCATGTGATTGCTTTGGGCAGTGTCAGTCCCATCCTTGTTTCAAGTGATCGCGTGCGTTGCACTCGGGCCGCTCGGCAGTCGAGCGATTGCCGCTTGCGGATCCAGAGCTCCACCTCGTGGGCGCAGTGACCCACCGAGGAGCGCGCGCGGGGGCGAGGGCGAGGCGGGGCGAGGCGGGGCGAGGCGGGGCGGCGGAGGGGCGGCGTCCGAGCGCTCATATCCGGCGGCGCCGGCGCCGACATGTTGACACAGGCGCAGCTGCTTGCGGGGAAGGGCGGGGGAGCCGCCGCCGCCGCCGCATCCCCATCATTTCGCAGCGAACTAGCATCGAGACGCATTACGAGGAGGGACGCGGCGGCGGCGGACGGCCGAGTGGAGTGGCGCCCCGCCGCGCGCCCCTCGCCCTCCGACGCCCCTCCTCCCTCACCCTCTGTCTGCGCCAGGCGGCGTGGCAGGGTGGGGCGAGGGGGGCGCGGGCACTACAGCAATCCTCTTAAATAAAACATACTAGGGGGGCTGCATTATTCGGTTGTCAGCTGATGTTTGTGCAGAGGGATTGGGTTTAATTCAATCACCCTTGTTAATGTGAGGGCTGCTCCTCTCGTGCCGCCGCCGCCGCTGGGGGCCGAGGGGTTTGGGTTGGGTGGGGTGGGGTGGGTGGAGCGAGGCGCGGGGGTGGGCGATGTGTGTCGCCGCCGCCGCCGCCGGCGGAGGATCCGTATACTCGCATGCGCCGAGGCGACGTGGGAACGCCGCGACAAGTGCCCTGAGTCACGTGCGACGCCCCGCCCCCTTGCACCGCGGCGGCGCCCGACGACGCCCTGGCGCTACCGATAGCTGCTCTCCGCCGCCCTCGCCTTGCCCGAGGGCTGGCACGCGCCGCCCCGCGCCGAGCCAGCGCCTGCGCGGGTGGAGGGGCGGCGGCGAATGCTCCGTCGGTGGAGTTGGTGGCGGCGGCAGGGACGGCGACGGAGGCAGTGGGTCTGCGGCGGGGGGTGGTGGCGGGCAGCAGTAGCGGGGAAGACGGTGTCGGCGGCGGTGGCGGCGGTGGTGGCAGCTGCAGCCGACCGCCGCGGGCTATTGCTCGCTTCGCACATCGCGCACCCACTCGCCCTCGTCGCCCCTCCTGCTACAAAGCGCGCTACTTCATAAAGCGGTTGCCCTGTGCATAATCGGCCCCTGATGGGGCTTTGATTGTATGAGGCTGGGTTTACCACAGGATCCCGTATTTTCAGAAGCTGATCTTGAAATTAAAAACTCACCTATCGGCGCATCACTGAGATTGTATTAACAGGCGGTGTTTACACAGAAGAGAAGAAAGAAGTTGGTTTATAAATTCAAAACATATCTGATATTTAATTAGTGTAACTATTTTGATAGTTAATAGAACAAACGTGATCTGAACTCACGTTTGTTTTAGTGCATAGACATTCTATTCGATTTATTCTGTTGACATAACTGATCTCAGTAATTTTATTTGTGCATAATTTATCGGAAAGATATTTTTAATGGGCTCTTATCGATAAAAAATATTCCTACATCTAGCAAGACGGATTAGAGATGCAACTAGAAGTAAAATGCATTAAAGAAATAAAACAGAAAATGGAAACAAAAAATTGAAGTAAGCTTAAATCTGCAAAATGTTTTGGGAAAATAATCCCGAACGACTTGTGTGTGCGAGGAAGGGGTGGGATATCGAAACGAAGGTTGTAGATGGTCGCTATTAAAGGAAAGGGAAGAAATTCGCTGACCTGCGACCTGCAGTTGAGTGCTTTGTTGCGGCAGCGCCTTTCAAAGTGCCCAGTGCAGCGAGAAAGGTGCAAGTGGCGCGCGAGGGGCGTCAGTTTTGAAGAGGCCTTTACAATCCTCCCACGCGAGTGATCACGCTTCTCCCACTCTCTGATGCAGACCTCTTCGAAAGAGTCGACTCCACCATGCGAGGTTTTCCTTCAGGTGTAGCGAATAACTTCCCTTTCAATTTTTATTCTGTTTATTCTTACGGTAGGATACTGGCTAATTCCTTAAAGTGACAAGGAGCGCGGTGAGATGGGTCAGTGTCAGCATCCGTTTCCGCTGATGGGACTGAGATACTAGGGTTCGATTACCGATGGTGACAGATTTTCGACAGAAGTTCGATTGCTATGTCGAAAGACGGATGCGAATGCAAAGGCGAGTGCTGGAGCAGGTCCCTAACAAACTAGCCACGCGCGGTCTTCCATTCTCTATCCGTATCCCACCCCCTACCCTCTGGGGCGGTGCCCGTGGGAAAGATACTGAAGTATTCCCCTCCCGTCCCCCTTCCCACACTTACGAAATGTGCAGGTCGGCGCTGGCTCCTAAGCTCCAGCAGGGTAAGGAGTACCGCTACCTCTCTATGCACATGGGACCGATGTCCAAGGTAGTTAACGCTCTCGGAAAAATTATATACTCGTTCACTTATAGCCATAGGAATGTATTAGGGAATTCATTTCATTACTGAAATGAGTGCAATTCGGAAATGACACGCATATAAACAGTGGTGCTAAAATAGAATGTATTTTTCTCACAAAATTACGCGAAAAGTACTCAAATTTTAAAAATTGCACTTGACCTTATTTCAAAATATATCTTTAAGAACCATATTTCATTCATCAAACAAAAAAAACATTTTTAATATTTTAATTGTAGGAAGACGCCGAAAAAATGTTGAACTTTTGCAATTTTCGAAATATCAGGGTTTTCAACGAACAAGAATCCTGCGGCATTCTCTTAAACGTTAGGCACACTATCCAACAACAAAATGAAATCAAAAACGAAGGAGCCATTATTTGAAAATTTGGAAAATGTCCCAGGGGCGTGTTGTAAAGTACCCCCCAAATTAAAATATCGGTTTCAAATTGAAGGTGCCGCGACATCAGCCAGGTCGATTGGGAAATATCAATTTAGGAGAAAATCGTCTAAACGGTTTAGTTGCTAGCGTTGTCCACATGTCTGTCGGACGGACGGACGATTTGCCTTCAATTGATTTTCGGTATCAGGGACCCACAAACATGGATTCTGGCTGCATCACGTGTTAAAAGTTTCTTTTTTTATAAATTTAACAACTGGATTTATTCACTTTTTCGTTTCCAGGGCCCTATAATGAGGGTTTTTCTGCCGAAAATTCGCCGTGTTTTACGTAACTTCCATTACGTAACTTTCTACTCTGTAGCGAGAAAGTAAAAACAGAATTTAAATTATGCGTGCCACCGTACTGTATGGCTGTCGGTCTACGCGAGCGTATAAAGACATAGATGAATACATATAGGCTTCAATAAGAGAAACATGAAACATAGGTGTGAAGATAGAGATAATGATGTTGCTACTGCGCTGACGCAACCGATGACACATTCGTCTACCGTGTAGTACACGAGAGTATAGTGTGGTACTGAAGATGTCTCGCGTCGTAGATTTTTTATTAAGTGCTATTATCTAAGGTCCAGAAGGAAAGGGTTGAGGTAGAAAGACCCCACTCACTTTGCCCGAAATGGCATTCCTTTGCACCTCTACCGGGTGCTCTCATCATGAAATTCCTTGGTCTCTTTTTTCATGATCAGAACATTGTTCTTAATTGCCCAGGAAAATTGTGCTTAATTGCTCGGGAATATTCTTAATTGCTCAGAAAATGTTTTGATCGTATGTAGTTACGACAGAGGTCGTGAGTCTTTTATTGTGACAGACTCTATGGAACCACTTCTGAGTGTATGTTAAATGCAGGTTTCGAAGAGTGAGGAGACAGTGTTCTTCTCCTCTCTATTAGTGACTTGGTAGTGGGTTTAGTGTTCGTTTTGTTGGTGCTTGTGTTAGAAGTGGAACTCGATGGTAATAATTATCTTACAGAATGGGTCCATACGTAACTAGAGGTGCAGAGACAGCATGTATTTTCTCGGTCGTATTTGCGCGCAAAATTACGCGAAAAGTACTAATATTTGGAGAAAATCGACCGAACGGTTTCGGAATCGGCTGAACAGCCGTTAGCTTTGTTCTCCAGACGGACGGACGGACAGACGTCATTCGATTTTTCGGTATCTAGGACTCACAAAACATGGATTCTTGCTACACCACGTGTTAGAGAATTTTTTTTCTAAATTTATCATCTGGATTTATCCACTGTTTCGTTACCAGGGCCCTGTAATAAGAGGTTTTCTGCCGAAAATCCCCCGTTTTTTCGCGCAGCGTTACAGAACTTTCTCTCTATTCCGTAGCCAGAAAGTAAAACGTTCTAAACCCATCGTTGTGCTTTGATGGTACGATATTGCTTGATTATGCGGTGATTTTGAATGGTAGTTGTCACCTTTGATTTTGCTAGAGCAGTAGTTGTCAACGTGGGTATCGCAGCTTATTTGTTCTCTGCAAAAATTTTTGTCTGCGCCGCGTAAACGACATTTATTATTATTATTATTATTATTATTATTATTATTATTATTATTATTACAATGCTCGGCTAGCTAACCCCTTAGTTTCCTTGGTGAAACAGGGTAGCATAAGACCATCAGAAAGTCCCACACTCCTGTGTCCACCGCCGCCACTACAACCACAGCCATCGCCACCGCAGAGGAATCTTCCTCGAAATAGACCTTTGACTCGTGGGTTTGTTCCCAGGGTATCTAATGTGATTGCATTTTGCTGTCAAATTTTCATTTTTAAAAAATCCCATGTTCCTGCGTATCGAACGAAATCGCAGACACCTCTCGTATGCCCGCACATTGGAAATTATAGATGAAACTGCAAGCACATGACCTAATCTTCGAAATTATGTAAATGGAACACCTGTGAAATGCTCTGTATTTATTATTTATTTACCCTTTACACTTACAGTGCTGCAGGATTATCCTGCTTAGGGTTAGTATGCTCTCTATAATGATGGTAATTCAAAACGTGACGTGTAAAGGAAGGTGGGTTGACTTAGCTTAGGAAAATAGTCACCGATTTTATACGGTGTGAATTCGGTCGAGTATTTGCAAGTTAACAAGAGGTGCCAACCTTCCGCTTCCGCGGCTAACATTTCGTTCGTGAGTCCCGGCGACGAAAAATGTTCAGCACATTTTACATCAAAACATATATATGACGTATCTTTACTCATATTCCGGGTGTAACGAGTAGTAAGATATTTCTGCTTCTTATCCGCATTCTATAAGTGTTCCATTTATCGACCCGCTTGAGTTGTTCGCCAAAAGTGCACTTGCCGCCCCTCCACATGCAGGTTGTCAGCGCATCCCTTGTGAAGATTCCCGTCGCGCTGAAGATGCATTTGCGCATGCAGAGCTGCGCTGCCCTAGCAGCGCTCGTAAACGCAAACGCCGACAGGGCGCTGAGGGGCAGCAGGGTTGGGGGCGAGGCGAGGCGAGGTCGTTGAGGGCACAGTGCGGGGTGAGTGGGCGGGCGGGGAGGGGAGGGGAGGGGAGGCGCAAGTAGGTTTACGCGCGCGGGAGCTCCAGGCGTCGGCGCCAGGCGGTTACGGCCGGCTGTAAAGGGCGACGGCGCGGCGTTGGCGCCGACGCGGCGCGACGCGGCGCGACGCGGCTGCGAAGCCCCCAGGGGCTGCGGCGGGTGGACGCTCTCTGGAAGAGTTGGGGAATTGGGGAAATTCAGGGAACTTCGTTGATCTGGAAAATCGGGCTTTTTGTAGAATAAACTTTAAACTTGGGGGAATTTTTGAGGCAATTATAAAGTTCGATATAGTTCTTTTACAAAAATCAGTAGTGCACAATGTTTACCTTTTATTTGTTAAGAAACTATTATTAATATTGTCATTGTTATGAATTCAGAGAGGTAACGAAAGGGTATCAGCTTCACGAGTATACCTTTTATTGAATACTAGTGGACCTAGCAATGCTTCGCCGTTGCAGTGTATCACACATTACACACTATTGGTCATGTGATTGTTGATCACGATTTGTGGTACTCTGTGCAAAAATTGTAATAGGTGAAAGACTTTGTTGCAAGGATGGGCTTGTTCTGTGTCCTGGTTTGGACATGGTTGTCAAGTATCCTATTGTGAAAACATTATCCCGCAAATTTGAGCATGTGTTTGCTGTGACACTACATTGATTTACTTGTTCGACATTCGACTAATAATGCTGGCCGAAATTTCATATTCGCAGGGTGTGATTCTTGTATGCAGTGAAGACGCGCTTAATCCTGGACCTGGGCGGGTTTTATAGAGTTCATGGGCGCTGGAAAAATAAACGAATAATTCATCAACGCCCTTACATGTTCGATTGATTCAAATCACTCTTTAAACATTTCCATTACTAATAAGAACAAAATGTGAAAATTTCAGCGAAACGGTTCGTTTGTTATGTCTATATGCGCCACACATACGCACCTTCTCTTTTATTTTTACATAGAGTTTCTTTAGTGTGAAATATTTTCCGAAATAAAAGAAAGCTCTAGGAAAATGGGAAAAGTCGGGGAAATTTTTGAGAGGAAGCAGGGGTCACCCTGAATGTACTTGCTTCTCCCAGCCCACGCGCCACACGCGCATATTATGGGTCCTCGGCAACCCGCGCGCCTCGGCGTGAGTGCTACCGCAAAGGGGCGGATCCAGCTGACATTGGGGAGGGGGGCGTCATGGACTTTTGTAAATAATAAATACATTTGTTATATTTCATACTATTTTTGTCGTGCATATGTTATACTACACAATATTATTTAAATAATAAAATTATTCTATCATAAATATTTCAATCAATTTTGCCAAAAAAAAGAAAGGTAACAAAGGAAAATTTTAGGCCTTTTGGGGAGGGGGGGATCGGATCCACCACTGCGAGCGCAGGTACACACGGAGGCTCATGGCGTGCCAGTTGTCCTCTCGCATTACACCGCTGGTACTGGTGATCAATTTCACGGTCGATCAGTGTAGAATTTACGGTATGTAGCGTAGGTTTGCCTCAGGTTTGCTCTGGGTTCTGTCGTTTGTCGTGCTTGTAATCCCATCATTGCGTCATCATCATTGACAGTGTAATCAATACCGGACCATCAATTTTAATTATCCTTCCCATGGTGAGCTGAAAGAAATCAGAATGTAGTACTTACAGTGGTATTGTGAATGTGATTTATTATGGGTGATGCTTGTGAACGAAGTGGGTGTCAGGTGAAGCCCATGAGAAAGTGACAACTCGGTGAAGTACCGCGTTTGTGTGGTCGTGCCGAACAGGATCCTTGCTGTGTTGAGTTGTCTTCAGCAAAAAGATGTGAATGAACTTGTCGGTGAAATTAATGAACATATCTAGTCTTTAAGTGTTAAATACCCGGAACGATACAATTGTCAACGAGACAAAGAGTTACACCATACATTTGTATACAACGGTCAACCACTGTTTGAAGCCAGAGCCATGTCCCGGCTCGCGTGGGCCAGCTCCGCCTCTCTAATGGACACTACCATCGCCACCACGTCCGACACGGCCTTGGAAATTGCTGTGCGCCACCCCCAGTCCCTTTCCTTTTCGCTAGTCGTGCGTCATCGTCACCGTCACTGTGAACATCCATCACCTCTTCAGTCCTCCTCCGTCTCCACCTTCACGTCTGCTTTCGTCTCCGCCTTCGCAACAGCCGTCGCTTGCGAGCTCTTCTCCACCACCACGTCCATTCGTTCCCTTCCCGTGGCCGCCTCAGCCTCTCCGACTCCTCAAGTACGAGTCCTACAGTCGTCGTCCGCCGGACTGTTTCCGCCTCGGAGCATCGGGTGCCGGTCGCGTGCCGCACAATGCGAGTGCCTCCGCCCCCGCCCCCGCCCCCGCCCGGCTGCCCATTGTCCGGCGCCCGCCCGACATGTGTCCGGCCCAAGGCGAGGGGGGCCGGCCGACCGGCCGGCCGTTTCTTATCTGCGCGGCGCTCGCCGCGGGCCGGACCGGGCCGGGCCGGGCCGCCCCCGCTCTCCAGATGAAGTCGCTTCGGGGGACCGCAGCGCACAATGACGCGCAAACTCGCGCCTTTGTCAGCGGCTGCGCCCGCGCGCGCCTGATTTATGCGGGGGTGGGCGGGGCGCGTCCGCCCACGCGCCGCGGCAGCTTGTCCGCGATTCGCTCCCGTTGGGCGGCGCGCGGGCTGGGCACGAGGGCGACCAGCGGTGGCGTAACGAGTGTGTGCCCGGCGTGTCACTGGCGTAGGGGAAGCGGGAAACGCCACTTAGATATTTTCGTTGGCGGTTTTGACGTTCGTCTTACTCATTACAACGAAAGAATGTAACTCTGTAGAAAGTAAAGTCATAGTTTGTTTAAAAATACGCGTTTCGCACAAGATTAGGAAGATATTTTTTTCAAGTGCAATAGAGGTGAACAGTATGTTTAATAATGCTGAAGCAAATTTAAAGTGTCTAAAACAGGAACAAATGAACCATTTTCAGTGCCGTAAAAGCTGACTCTGCCACTACTGCGACAACAATGTTGCTCGCCTATGAGATTGGAGAGAAAGGTCCGATAAGAACCTACACTATTCATGTATTTTGTTTAGCTGTAAAACTATAACGCGTGGGAAATGCCTTAAGAAACATTGACCTGAAGATGCCCCGAAAACAATATTTTTTAGTGCTTCTTATTTCATCGTAGATGACCCGAGGTGGCTGGATCGTGTGCCGACTCAGCGCCCTAGATCGGAAGGGTCGCGGGTTCAAGTCCCGCCGTGGGCATGGTTGTTTGTCCCTTGTCTTTCATTGACTCGTATGTGTGTTGATCCGGAAGGCCTTGTGAGTCTGCTGACCACAGACCGAGCAACCTGCAAGTGTGTCAGTCTAGGTAAAGGTTAATACGAGGTAGGGTCAAAAAGTTCCCGGAATGGTCGCTTACAGTCAAGTATTTTTTAGCTGAATGGGAAATTTTTGTTTGTGAGGTTGGCATAACTGGTAGTGAATGTGCTTTTGAGGTTAGCATGCAGTCGTAGTTGGTTCCGTGCGTTCGGTGTTTAATATTGTAGATCGTAGTTTCTTTCTTTCGTCGGATTGTGCAATGTCGTCATTAGAGCAGCGTGGCAATATTAAATTCTGTGTGTTGCTGGAGAAATCACCCTCGGAGACTCTTGAGATGCTAAAAAAAGCATACGGAAATTCTGCGATGAAGAAAACAGCAGTTTACGAGTGGCATAAGCGTTTTCGCGACGGTCGCACAACAATTGAAGATGACGTTCGGACTGGGCGGCCTTCCACTTCCACTACAGACGACAATGTTGAGCGCGTTCGACAAATTGTGCGTGCGGACAGGCGAACAACCATCAATACTATTGCCTCTGAAGTTGGTATTTCACATGGGAGTGTTCACAGCATTCTTCATAATGACTTGAACATGCATCGTGTTTGCTTGCACATTGTTCCAAAAATGTTATCCCCTGAGCAAAAGGAAATGAGAAAGACCATGTCCAGGGACTTGATTGAAATGGCTGATGCAGATGACAGCTTCCTGCGCAAAATTGTTACAGGTGATGAGACATGGTGCTTTCTTTACGACCCTCAGACAAAACGGCAGTCCGCTGAATGGAAGTCAAAAACTTCACCAAGAAAACAAAAATTTCGCTTGGACAGAAGCCGGGGTAAGGTGATGTTGGAGGTGTTTTTTGATTACTGTGGAGTGATTCATTATGAATTTATTCCTGAAGGGAGAACAGTAAATAAAGAATTGTACACAGAGATCTTAAAACGGCTACGAGATGCAATTCGACGAAAACGACCTGAAAAACGGGCAGAGAATGACTGGTGTTTGTTGCACGACAATGCCCCAGCACATCGATTCCTGATGGTGAAACAATACCTTGCCAAGAATAATGTTACCACTCTGGAACATCCTCCGTATTCTCCCGATCTCGCACCACCAAATTTCTACCTGTTTCCAAGTTTAAAAATGGCATTGAAGGGACATCGTTTTGCTGATTCGTCAGAGGTGATTGAAAATGCGACGGAGCGGCTGAAGGAACTTTCAAAAAACGGCTCTCAAGAGTGTTTCCAACAATTATATGAACGGTGGAATAAATGTGTAGATGCAGGAGGAGAGTATTTTGAAGGGAAATAATGTAAGAATGTTATAAATATTTTTAATAAATTTTTAATAACCAATTCCGGGAACTTTTTGACCCTACGTCGTATGTTTCCCCATGACGGGCATATGGCTAAGTGGCGTGGATATCCGAAACTGGCTTCCCCTGAAGCAGGAAAAAGACCCCGAAAAAAAGGTATAAAAAATCGCAGTAAATTTTGTAAGAAAAGTGACACATTTCAAAACAGGTTTCTTTGTCAATTGTATTACCAATAAAGCATTCATAAAGATAGCTCAGGTAATGGAATGTATTAAGACAATTCTGTATACAAGTATATAGCGGGACTTAATTAAAACTTTTGGAATTCGAATTCATTATATTCGAAGAGTTGTGTCGATCCTCTTCCCCGGATTTCTTACCGAATCAATGAAATAGAATCATGGATGATTTGAAGTTTACTTTCAGTAATTCGAACTTGTGAACATACTACTACTTCATGTACCTATAAATTACGTATATAAGTAAAAAATGACGTGAACAATAAGGCATTTTCCAATTTTTTGTAAAACTTCAATTTTACATAATGAACATTCAGCAATTGGGCACTCCAGAGTAGTATAATGTGAATCTAATTTATATTCCAGTCACCCAGTGCTCATAATGGTCCAGTCATCCGGTGCTCCAGGAAAAAATTCCGAAATTTTTTCTTTAAACGGTTCCGTATGTATTTTGGGGTTCTGAATTCGAATTTTATATTTGCCACCTCGATAAAGGTCGGCTTCACAGATAAAATTGCCAAAAAATCCTAAAAATGTTGCACTTTTTCGCTTACATTTGTGAAACTACGTTTTGTTGAAACACTTACTGTTTACAACATTAAAGTTGATAAAATGTCCTCCAAAATGCGGATATAAATTTTAATTTTCCAAAAAATGGTGTAGGTTCTCGGGCACGCAAAAAACCGGATAACGTTTTGGCCTTCTTCCCAATATGGGAGAATAGTTCTCTCCTGCACTCCTATTTCGCGGCAGCGCTCGTTTCGCTACTATACTTAAGCAATAGGCACGGAAGAGTTTATTCGCGTGGAGTATCTGTAAACCCAGGTTAAGTTTACCAAAATAAGGCGGAAACAAGAAAAGAATAGAGACAATACGTTCTATTTAATATAATATGTTCATCGAAGCTTTGGCCGCGAAATAAGTGTCGCCACTCCTAATAAAATAGTCATTCTGCAAACTAAAAAAATGGAGACATCAATTTTTGTGGGGTGCCGACGATATGTTAATAAATGTTGTAAATGATGAATAATCCTCATACTCTCCAGTAGATCTGTCTTTCGGAAGTAGCTCATAGTTTGTGGACGATTTGTGTTGTAATTTGCGTGTGGAAAGAGCGGGAGGGTGGGGTGAGGCGAGGTGGATCCTCCCCCCTCCCCCGCGAACGTCTGCGCCGGCCACCTGCGCGGCCGCCGCCACCGCCTCCTGCAACCCTTCGGGGGCGGTCCGGCCGCTGTTTGCATTCGGCAAACTAATTTCGCTGATTAAGGAGGTCACTGGCTGACGCTGCTGATGATGTTGACTCAGGAGCGGCTGCGGCGGCGGCGGCGGCGGCGTTGGGGGCGACCTGCTCCCGCGTGTTTGCTCTGCGGCGGCGGCGGCCACCGCCACCACCGTCGCCGCCGCCGCCGCCGCCGCGGGTGAGGAGAGGAGAGGAGATGAGAGGCGGGGCGGGGCGGGGCGGGGCGGGGGCGGGGGCGGGGAAGTGGAGACTGCGGATCCTCCTCCGCCGGCGCAGTTCGATTGTCCCCCGCGGGGATTGCTCGGAAGTAGCCTCATCGGCGGGGGCGGGGCGGGGTGCAGCGGCCGTGGGTCACAGGTCGCCCGCCCGAACAGCCTCCGAGACCCTGTCCTGCTCCGACCGTAATCGCTGCCCTGTTGCTGCTGATCCACCCGACTCTGGCGATAAGCTGTTGCACTTGGACTACACTGGAGAGGTCACGAAAGAGGACTAGTTTGAAAACTTGATAAACGTTATGTAGTCCATTGCTTCAAATGAGGGACATCGATTTCAACGCTTCTTCTCGAACTATTATCGTATTCTAGATTTCCCACTCATTTGTTCATTTTATTTATTTCCACTTTCAAATATCTCTGAGATTAATATTTTCATATTTTATTATATTTTCGCTATCATACATTGCCTTCATCTCATTGACCTGTACCATGGCGCAGACGTGTGAGTGCTTGTTTCTTCGTTCAGCAATTTGGGATCAAATGTTACGAATAATACTTTGTACTTTCTTAAGCAGCAGTTTAAACGAATCATACAGTTTAAAATTTCTATCAAAGAAATAACTTATTTTGAAATCTTTGAAAAAGTAATGACTCGAGGAAATATGTTAAAACGTGCTCAAAAATATTGGAGAGATACCTTCGCGTCACAGCTGTTTGAAAAGCGCCGTTACATAGATGTGTTTTTGAAACCACCTGCACATGCATTGCTGCCCTTACGTCACCGCTTCACTTGCGCAACTGCCCTACTTCCCCTCTCCTCTGCCTTTCTACCCACGTCGGCCATTTCCGTCGCCTTTTTTCCCGCCTACCACCGGCCTACTCCACCTCCGCATCCTCCTCCTTCTCCGCCTCCTATTGTTCCTTTCCTCCGAGTCCACCTTTTCGGCGTACTTTGGTTCAGTCTCGTGCGTCACCAATTCACTCTCGTTCATCTCTTCGTCAGCTTCTACCTCCTCTGCCTTCACCACCACCACCAGCTCTCCTCCTCCGCTTTCGTATCCCCCGGTGCGCCTTGCCTATCGCCGCCGCCGCCGCAACCTTTCCGTTCCGCGCTCCCTAATATAAAGATTCTATGAATAAAATCCGCGCGCCGCGCCCAATGCGCTTTGGGCTCGCCTCCCCACCCTCCGCTCCCGCTCCCTCTCCCGCTCCCGCCCGCGCCGCGCCGCGCCGCGCCGGCGTTCGCATCCGCGATGATTGAATATATTTCTCTCATAGCGCAGGGACGCGCACGGGATTGCGTTTTATGGGGATTGCTCGGAGGACGGGGGGGAGGGAGGGAGGGAGGACGTTGTGCAAACAGCCGCTGCAGCCGCGTTGGCCCGCCCGGCGCCGCCCTGCGCCGCCCTGCGCCGCCCTGCACACGGTGCGGTGGCGGCGGCGAAGGGCGAGAAGGAAGCGGGCTGGCGCCAATTTTAATTTCAAAGCGACCGCCTTTCTCTAGCCCGGTTGTTCGCAGACTTTTGCGATTTTCTTGGAGGCGTGGAGGGGAATTTTGGACAGTTTTTACAGACCAAGAGAAGTTATTTAATTTTGAAGTTAGATTGTGTTTGAATATTTTATCTGTGAAAGGATTTATTTTACGAATATTTATGGTGCGCTCTATATTAGTAATTGTGTACCGAAATTTGAATTTTGTGTTCAATGTCCGTGACGATAAACTAGTAATCGTGACGATAAACAGTATCCTTAACGTCACGATTCACGCAGAACAAATCCAGCGCATGAGAAATCAGGTTCTTACGCACGCGGACATTCTTTGAGAAACTTTGAAAAGAAGCGTTTCAATTCTAGGCTTTCCTTTTCGTCTTGATTTTTATCTTTTTGTCATGCGACATTTTCCTACAGTGGGTAGATCTTTGAGGTCGCCGGCCATTTTACTGCTGTTGAACGACCAATGAGCTTCCCGACCACTGACCCAAGATTTGCCCGATTACGAGGGATTTATTTATTTTTATAGTGCGTACATCGTATGTTTTGATTGCGGAGAGACGACTAGAGGAGGTCTTTCCGCTGCTCATTCCTTGGATTCGCCATATGATTACAATTACACCGCGAGATAAACGTGAGAATAGTGTGACAGTCGGCAAATTATGGATGTGCATGATTACAATGATATGGATGAGGTGGACTGCAAAATAAGGTGAAATTGCAGGACATAGAGAGAACTTGCTGCGAACTCGTTTTGTCCACTGCAAATTCCACACGAAGAGGCTATGATTTTTACCTCGGTTTCACAGAGGTGGTCAACGGTCTGACCACTATTCCGCCCCCCCACACGGAGGTAACGGTGAATGATGAAAGGTTTTTCTCTCCTGTATAAATTGAAAGTTGGCTGGTTAGTTTCAGTCGTGTGTTGAGACGTTGCGGGGTGAACGCTATGGAGCTCCGCGGGAAGCCTTGGGAGGAAGGGAACGGGCCGTGAGGGCTCCCTGAGGCGCTGCCCGCTGTCCCAGGCGTGTGCACCCTCCCCCTCCCCCTTCCCCTCCCCCTCCCCCTGCCCCCGCTCCGAGGCGGCCCAGCGATATGAATAGGCGCAATATTTCTCTACGTCGCTTTGTGATGCAACTGGGCGTCCATTAGCGGTGCATCGACCGGCGGACCCGCCCCTCCCCCGCGGCCCCTCCACGCCCCGCGGGCTGAGGGGAGGGTTGCGCCAGAGGATTACGATCGGGTTGTGGGCGGAACCTTAAAATTGCTGCCTTCCGCTCTCGGATTAGGCGGGGCTGCTTGGGAGTGCGTGGCTCATGCGACCGCTGACCGATTATCCAAATCCGGTTAGCCGAGGCATCATCAGATAAACAACAGCGAAACGTTCCATTGAAAAACTAAACAAGCATCTCCTTGAGGCAATGCTGTCACCGATTCTAGGAAGATTGAGGCTTCCCCGAATTCATTTATCGTCGGATTCGCTAGTCAAACATTGTGAAGGTTAGTTATTGGTCACTGCTGTCATCTTTTTGAAAATTTTAATTTTCTTGCATATTACTTGCGTACTACTGTAGAAAAGGTATAGTTATGCCGCGGCAAAAACTGCTATTTTTGACAAAATCCTCTATCGCGAGGCTCTAATATAACAAAATGAATAAATATTGCTCTTTTACAGAGCACATTACTTCATCTAACACGCTGTGGCAGGCGGATCCAAGTTTTCTGAATCCTCGATACCGAAAAGTTGGTTGAAGGCGTAACATCCATACCCCATCCCCACCTCGGACCCCCCACCAGAGTTGTCAACGTTGGCGCCTAAACTGTTCATATGGTTTTCTCCAAAGCTAATATACCCCAATTGCTCTGCACGAACTCGAGGCTCTGAGAATTTGAAACGGATGTTTTGGTTTGGAGGGATACCTTTCATGAGGCCTTAACACAATTTTTCAAAAACGGTTCCAAATGTTTGGCAATTTTTAAACAACTATTTTCTTAAAAAAGGCTCCGTTTTTCGCATATAGAGTAAAGTGTCTACACTTATAAAAACGGCACATGCCCCTTTTTCGGCGAACTTTTGGTATTTTCAAAAATAGCGAAAAAGTAACATAGCAAAAGAATAGTATTGATCTTAGAAATGTTTTTCTTAGTGAAAGCTTTAAACAAGGACAAGGACAAGGACAATTTTTTTGTAAAAGTATTCTTTGCGTGAAGTAAAGGAAATGTGTATTTATCTTAAAAAACAGCTCCTTTTTTTTCTTTACATTTTCCCTCAGAGCAAAGGAAGCTTAAGAAATCGCGTTGTTGCCTTTTTCATTGAACACTGTGAATTTTTGAAAATTGCGAAAGGTGATGTACGTACGTAGATATTCAGAGATGTCTATCATTAAATTTTTTTTACATAGCCTTTTATGATTCTTTAGCAAACGAACTGCGAATTATGTGAGAGATTTTTGTATTCTCCGTCCTAAATATCTCCGACAATTATACGAATATATCTGTATCTGTACTCGTATATCTGTTTTACCCCTCCATGAAATGGGAGGCTACTGCGGTGGAAGTCACACTTTGCTTTAGTTTTTGTCATTTTTTCGTGTATTCCCGGGCGATAAAATCTCACGAACGTATGAAAGTTTGTACACATGCATTTTTTAGGACAATCCTTTCGTGTACTGTTTTTGTGTCAGCTTTTTATCTGTATATCTGATAAGTCTTGGATTTCACCACAGTATCTCTCTGCTGTCCTTCATTGTTTGTTCCTTCCGTTCTAATAATTGTTCTTGAGCAACTACACCGCTGTTTGTGCTTTTTTCTATGTTGCAACCAAAACGTTCGAAGCAACATTGCCTGGTACCTCAATGGCATCTACGCTTTTTAAATATGCCAAATGAGTGAGCTCGCTTTCCATGAAACGGAATTGCGAAGAGCCTTCTGGTCTGTCACGCAGCATTTACAGGGAACCTTTTCAGTCAAGAGACTTTTATGCCATGCATCACTTGTGCATTTGAGCACACGTAGTTATCTATTGTGCGCAGTTAAAACTCTTCTTAAGATTGCTTCGTAGTCAAACTTTGATTATCTATTTAAATTTGTCATGGAAAGAATAGGTGAATACTATGACACTTATCGGCAGAAACTTCTTAAAATGGATTTAGAATAACAAACTGAAGCTGAAGTAAATTTGAAGAATTTTGCCGTAAGAAACTCAGCAATCTGGATGATGTGCAGCTTATCTTAATTCCATACGAGGCATCATCATTGAAGCTATACAATATGTAGGTGCGCATAATCTGTTAACTTGGGCAGCAGGGGACTAGCCACAAAATGCGATATCGCAAGAAGCGAAGCCGTGTGCACTTGCTGCGTGAATGCAATATAATAAATATTTGGCGAATTCTGAAACTTCTTTGGAGGTATACTTGGGTTTTTCTTTCTTGGCGCGTGGGGTCTTGTCTTCACGATGGAATATCTCATGGTATTTCGGGTCTTTCTCAGTCGTGCCGCTAGGAGACGCACGATCGTCAGCACTGCTTCATACGGTCGCGATCATTCGACTGCTAGCGGCACAAACCGAGAACGACGTGAAATACCGTTAAATATTCCATTGTGAAGACAGACTCCACGCGCCAAGAAATAAAAACCCAAGTATAATTTCATTCGTGGAATAGTCTTGTTAAATATCACTAGCATATTGGAAATTCCAGATAAACGACTTTTGAAACGGGCCGTTGGACAATTAGTGTGCGTTGGCATGGTTTTGTGGGGACGGGGGAGCGGATAAAGAGTTCTCCGAGAAGTGCGTTCGAGAAGAGCTGCCCCACTACCCATTGCGCAGGAGCCCTGCGCCTCGCTCCCAGCGCGGGAACGCCTTCGTGGCTTTGGCTCTCATGTCTCTGGCCCTCTGGCCTTCACGGTCACTTCCCGTCCTTCCCTCTCTCTGTACGGGCAACGTACGAAATACGTAAGTATTTTCCCCTTTCATCGGATTCGCAGCCTCGCGTTCGCTTTTTTATTTCAAAATTTTCATACTGATTTGTACTTTGTATCACGTGTGTACTTTACTCACGTCTTAGTTTCCTTTTCACAGCAGGAAGTTCGTTGCAGTTTGACACTCGTATTGTAGTGAATATGCACTTCAGACTCATGCTTGTTCGTTGCAATGACATTTTCTTCCCGTTTAATTTCTTCTCACTCCCTGTTGGTCTTCCGTTGAATTGGAGTTTCTTACTCCTGGGATACGCTCCGACTGTTCACCCATCCATTCACCCGGAATGATTACAAGGGGTACATTTGATTGCCTTACACAAAAAATAATTTTATGTAGTTCATACTTCAGTTTTCCGATTCCAATCGTTCGAATCGAGTTCCAATCGTCATTCGAAGCGCATCGAGAAAGTAAGTATCATTTCTATGGTCAAACACATCCGAGTGGGACGGCCGCAAAAGAGTGTACTCTATTGTGAGCCCAGCCGTGTTTGACACCCCCCCTCCTTCTCAGCACTGGCCCCTACAGTCCAGATCTTCCTCCAAGCCATTTTCATCTTTTCTTACATCTGAAGAAATTCCTGTCTTGTGAACGATTCGCGCTTCACAGTGAATCAGAGTTGCAAGTGGCTGTCAAACAATGCTATATATCTATCTCCGGCGAAAGACTTCTACACCACTGGGATACAAATGTTGATCCCCGTATATGTCAGATTTCTCCATTCTGCTGGTGATTATGTCGAAAAATGGTGCAATATGTGCTGTATCTGCTACAATACAATTTTCCCAATAAATTGTTTTATATTTTTGTTGACGACCTAGGGAAACTTACTTTGTGAATGCGTTTCACCATTTCAAGAAATGTATGCTAAATCAGAGCAGATTGGTTATTGGGTAACCTTGGTCCTTTTTATACATCGCCCCGCCCTGCCAGCTCGCGCGTTGTGTGTCCGCCCCATTATGCACGCGGTGGCGGTGATCGGCGTCCGCCGCGGGGCCGGCGCGCAGGGCGGAGAGGAGCAGGAGATGGCGCGCGGAGACGATGGGGCTGCGCCGCATTAAAATTCATGGCCCTCCAGCCCCCCGCGCAGCCGGCAGCGCGCACCCTCCGCGCGCCGCCATCAGCACCGCCGGCGCCCTGGAGCCGCCCGCCTCCTCCCGGGGCTGCCTCTCGTTCATGGCGGCCGCGGCGGCGCGGCGCGGCGCGGCGCGGCGCTGCTGGTGGCAGCCAGCCGGTGCGGTGCAGCGCGGCGCACAGCTCTGCTCTGGTGCGCCGCCTCCGTTCCATATGCGGCGGCGCAAATTGAGGGGGCAAATGGAGCCCTCGCCCGCGCGCGCCGCGCTGTATAATTCACGCGCGCGCGCGCATCGGCTGCATTAAGCGCATTTTAACGCTAATGGTGGCGGCACAGTGCACAGGCAGAGGTGCAGAGGCGGAGGTGGAGGCGGTGGCAATGGTAGAGGCGGAGGCGATGGTGGAGGCTGTGGCGATGGTAGAGGCTGTGGCGATGGTAGAGGCTGTGGCGATGGTAGAGGCTGTGGCGATGGTAGAGGCTGTGGCGATGGTAGAGGCTGTGACGATGGTAGAGGCTGTGGCGATGGTAGAGGCTGTGGCGATGGTAGAGGCTGTGGCGATGGTAGAGGCTGTGGCGATGGTAGAGGCTGTGGCGATGGTAGAGGCTGTGGCGATGGTAGAGGCTGTGGCGATGGTAGAGGCTGTGGCGATGGTAGAGGCTGTGGCGATGGTAGAGGCTGTGGCGATGGTAGAGGCTGTGGCGATGGTAGAGGCTGTGGCGATGGTAGAGGCTGTGGCGATGGTAGAGGCTGTGGCGATGGTAGAGGCTGTGGCGATGGTAGAGGCTGTGACGATGGTAGAGGCTGTGGCGATGGTAGAGGCTGTGGCGATGGTAGAGGCTGTGGCGATGGTAGAGGCTGTGGCGATGGTAGAGGCTGTGGCGATGGTAGAGGCGGTGGCGATGGTAGAGGCTGTGGCGATGGTAGAGGCGGTGGCGATGGTAGAGGCTGTGGCGATGGTAGAGGCTGTGACGATGGTAGAGGCTGTGGCGATGGTAGAGGCTGTGGCGATGGTAGAGGCTGTGGCGATGGTAGAGGCTGTGGCGAAGGTAGAGGCTGTGGCGACGGTAGAGGCGGTGGCGACGGTAGAGGCGGTGGCGATGGTAGAGGCGGGCGGTGGCGATGGTAGAGGCGGGCGGTGGCGATGGTAGAGGCTGTGGCAATGTTGGAGGTACAGGTACAGAAATAGAAGTGCAGGCTGAGGTAATGAAGGGGGCAGAGTTGGAGTAGGAGGCAGGCGCCCGCCTGCCATCTCTTGCTGCCTTGTCAGTCCACCGCAGTAGCGCCGCGCCACCGCCGGCCGCCAGGTGCGCGCACGGAGGCAGGGCCACATTGCGCACCTCTCAGTCCCCCTGAGCTGACTCGGGTTTCATGGGCGCTGCCGTGTCGCTATGCGCGATGGCCCTCAACCGTGTTTTGCCACTGGTATATTCCTTTAAAATCTTACGAGGTAGAATATGATGTTTATTTGTTATATATTTTCGAGAAACATTAACAACCTTTCCCCGACCATTGTGAATATTAATTATTATATTCTTTTATTCCAAAAAATTGGATGAAATCCCAGACTGAACAAGAAAGAGAGAGAGAACGAGAACAAGTGGAGATGATAAATAAGAAGAATAAACCCTTTACATTGTATTGCTTTAAATTACTCATTTATCACAATAGTAAGTTTAAAATGAAGTAAATCGTTGCCAGACACATTAACACTTCCCATCTATTATAGAAATTAAATATACGTTCAGTGAAATTTTACAAAGAATTGTTTGATTTTCTGCGTTGTTTTCTTTTTCAAATGGAGATTAGTTTACTCTTTTTGAGTACATGGACATAACACGTTAATTTTCTTTACAACATTTATTGTCGAGTGTTTGGTGTATGAAACTTACGAAAACATATCATCTAAAATGTGATTCATTACTCATGTGCCTTTACGTTACAAGCGGTGTATTTTCGATGTAATTTAAGCACATCCTTGTAATTCAGATAATTGCATTGAGAGAATTAACATTTCAATTGTGAAAGAATTTATGCTTGTTTGTAAAACATTTATTCAAAATTTCATATCAGTTTTTAACAACAATAGTTGCAAAATTATTTTCTGTCGGCTTCAAATCATGTTAGGATGAGTATCCGAGAAGGATATGAATATAAATATCTATCGATTTTACCCAAGCGTTCGAATCTTTAGTACTGTTAGATTGTCATTCTTTGCTTACATTTTGCTTAAGCAATGTGAAACGGTCGATTTCGTGGTTACAAAGAATTAAAAATTTAATTAAAAACAAAATAAACAGAAATGCCTGATTCCTATACATATGTTGGTTTAGTTTGATTAATTTTTATATAAATAATATTAGTGAATATTACAATAATTTGAATGAAAAAGTGTTTCTGATGCTTCTAAAACAGAATTGACATTGTATATTGACAGGTAGGCGGATGCAGGGATGATGTAACAAGAAAAGATCGTGAATTTTTGTGTTTCTAGTGTCGCTCATTATTTGAACTTTTCGGACCGAAGGAAACCATGCGGTGAGTTACAAGCGAAGTTTG
>JAHLJT010004988.1:0-22572 GCA_031308135.1 Acheta domesticus | reverse complement strand
AAATAAAAATGAATCCATTTAATATTAAAGAATTGAAATCTAAAAATTTAAAAAATTAAAAAAATATATTAGAGCAAATAAACATATTTTTCAATTGCCAAAATATTGGTATAATAAAAATAAAAATAGTTTATTAAACATAATAAATGTTTTAATAGAAAAGCATAATAATGATGTTATTCAAAATATATTTCAAAATTTTGATGATTATGATTTTGATATTATTGATATTCAAGAAAAACAATTAAATGGTTCATGTTTTAACAATATGGTTGCTGATTTAGAGTTTACAAATAATGAAGAATTTGATATTGAAAAGCATTTAGAATTAATAAAAAGAAATTGTTTCAAATATTTTTTCAAAGGTTTTAAAAAATATAGTAATTTTAAAGTGTCTTTAGCAACAGCGGTAAATATTGTGATTATTGATAAAAAAACTAATAAAATTAAAGAAAGTTATGAATATTGGTATAGATCAGAAATACATTATGTTAATAAATTAAACTATACAAAAGAATTTTATTTAATGATAGAGGAAATAAATAATAAATTCTCAGAAAAATGTACAAAAGGATCTACAGCTAGCTTTGTTAGAATAGTAAAAACACATATTAGTAGAGATAAGTCTCAAATTCTTGCTGGATCATATATTCCATTTACTAATAGAAATTGTGTTAATATTAAAAATACTGATAATAAATGTATTTTATATTGTATTTTATATTCTATTCATCAAGATGAAATTGTTAAAGATCCTCAAAGACCAACAAAATATAAAAAATATCTTGAAGATTTAGAAAATGATGATAAATTTAAAATCTAAATTTAGAATTTCCATTTATAATTAATGAAGAAAATGTTAAAAAATTAGAAGATTATTTTAATATTACCATGAATTTTTATCATTATGATTCAGAAAAAAATGATGATGAATATTACCAAATTCAATTAATGTATAAAAGTAACTCTTTTCATTATTTCGTTAATGGTTTGCCAAAAAACATGTTAATATTATATATATAGAAGAAAATATTACAGAAGAAACATACAAATCTCACTTTGTACTACTTAAAAATTTATCTGGATTTTTAAGTGGTAAAATTCATCATCAGCATGAACATCTACATATTTGTAATAAATGTTTTAAACATTTTGAAAAATCTTATAAATTAGAAGAACATATAAAAACATGTTATTTATTAAAAGATGATAATAATATAATACAAAATATAAAGTTACCTAAAGAGGGTGAAAAATATTTTAAAATATAAATCTAATGGTGCAGAATTATTTCATCCATATACTTTATATGCTGATTTTGAATGTACTTTGGAAAAAATTAATAAAAAAAAATCTGACAAATGTAAAAATACAATATTACTTCATGAACACATTCCAAATAGTTATGGTATTTATAACACTTATAACAAACAATATATTTCAAAGAATACTTCTAATAGAAAAGTGTTATTGAAATCATTCTTAGATAATTTAATAAAATATGCTAAAGATTATTATGAAGTAAGAAAATTGAATAATATAATTCAGGATAAAGAATCGATATTAAAGTTTGATAATACTAACAATTGTGAAATTTGTGATATTCCATTTTCTGAAGAAAATAAAAAATGTTGGGATCATGACCATACAACTGGTAAATATAGAATGGCTTTATGTAATAAATGTAATCTAAAGTTAAAGATGCCAAAATTTTTACCAATTATTATTCATAATTTAAAAGGTTATGATTCAAAATTATTTCTAAAATATTTAGATGAATTTCATCCTGAAACTGAAACTAGTGTTCTAGCAACGAGTACTGAAAAATTTAAACAAATTAAAAAACCAGTTATTGTAGGTGAAACTAAATATTTAAAATGTAAAAATGAAAAATGTAAATATCAATATAATTTAAAGACAAGAAACACTTGTCGTAATTGTAATTCAACAGATTTAGAATTATATACAGTTGTCGAAAAAATAGAATTAAGATTTATAGATTCAATGGAATTTATAAATACTTCATTAGATAAAGCTGTTAAAAATTTATTAGATGTTAATGATATATATTGTGTAACATGTAAGAAAATAAGAAAAATGGATTATGTATCTTATAAAGTTGGTAAAAATACTGAGAATAAAATATATGCTTGTAGTATTTGTTCAGTTTGTAATACTAAAAAATATAAAACCTATTAATTTTGATCATTTAGAAAACTTTTAATAATATTTTTAAAAATCTATCATTAAAAATAAATGTTATTTACTTAGAAAAGGTGTATATCCATATGAATTTATTGATGATTATAAAAAATTAAGTATAACAGAATTTCCAAATCTTGAAGATTTTCATTCATCATTAAATGGAAATATTAATATTAACGATTATAAATTTGCAAATAAATTTTGGAAACATTTTAATTGTAAAACATTTAGAGACTATCATAACTGGTATTTGAAATTAGATGTTATACTTTTAAGTGATGTATTTGATAATTTTAGAAAAGAATGTTTTAAAAATTATAATTTAGATCCTATACATTATATAAGTTCACCACATTAAGTAATTCATCTGCTTTAAAATTAACCAAACAAAAATTAGAATTATTAACAGATCAAGATATGTATGAATTTTATGAAAGTGGAACTAGAGGTGGAATATCACAAATTGCACATAACTATGCTAAAGCTAATAATTGTTATTATTACATTTCCGAAGGAAACGGTTCACAGAGTGAACATATTGACCATGTCAACGGTTACCGAAAGGAACATGTTGACTCTGTCAACGGTTCACAGAGTGAACATGCTGATATTGTAGAACAAGTTTATAAATTAAGTAAAGAGGAAGCTTCTCTTAAAGGTATATACGATTCTAAAAAATTAACAAGTTATATTTTATATTTAGATGCAAATAATTTATATGGATGGGCCATGTCACAAAATTAAGTGTTGGTAATCATGAATGGTTAAATGAAGATGAAATTAAATATTTTTGTAATGTTGATAATATTTTAAATAAAGATTTTGATGATAATAATATTGGATATACATTAGAAGTTGATATAAGTATTCCTCCGGAATTACACAACTTTTATAATGATTATGCTCCAGCACCTCATCATTATGTTCCACAATTTGAAGATTTATCACCAAATCAAACAGACTTAATTAATAAAGGGGATTGGTAGTAAACCAAATGATAAAATTAAAAATTAATGTGTACGTTGTTACCAAAGAAAAATTATATAATTGATATAAGATTATTAAAAGAATATTTAAATAATGGTGTAATTTTAACTAAAATTCATAGAGGTATTAAATGTAGACAAGAAGCATGGTTAAAAAATTATATTGAAAAAATACAACACTTAGAAAAGAAGCTAAAAACGATTTTGAAAAAGATTTTTTCAAACTTATGAATAATAGTGTATATGGTAAGCAAATGGAAAATGTTAGAAATAGACTTAATGTTAGAATAGTTAAAACTGAAAAAATTATGAGAAAACTAATAAGTAGAAATACATATCAATCAAGAAAAATAATAGATCATAATATGTGTGTAGTGTTTGGTAAAAATACAAATATTAAATTAAATAAACCTATCTTTGGAGGTCAAAATATTTTAGATTTATCAAAATTATTAATGTTTAAAATGTATGTACAACTTAAAACTAAATATGGTAATAGAATGAAATTATTAGGAACAGATACTGATTCATTTATTCTTTATTTTGAAGGTAAACATATTGATGATGATTTTGATATTTATTCTGAAATGAAAGATGATCTAGATAATTATGATACCAGTGATTATATAGATAATTTTCCAATTGAAGATTTAAAATCTAATATTAATAAAAAAGTACCAGGAAAATTTAAAGATGAATATAATGGAATACCAATTAGAGAATTTTGTGGACTTAGAAGTAAAATGTATGCATTTAAGACCGATGTTTGTGATAAAAAAGTTTGTAAAGGAATAAAGAAAAATAATATTAAAAAGTTAACAATTGAAGATTATAAGAATTGTTTAATTAATTTAAAAAATAAAAATGAAACTGTTCATAATATTAGATCATATGATAATAAACTATATACTACAGAAGAGAATAAAATAGGATTGTCACCCTATGATGATAAGTTTTATTTCAATAAAAAGTTGAATAATAATGATAACGATAAGTTAAATAAGACTTACAAATTACCCTGGGGACATTATGAAATAGGAAATGTAGGTAACTAAAACGAACCCCTCCTATTTACTATACATTAAATTATTAATTATATTAGATTAAGTTTTTTTTTTAATTTCAAATGAAATATGATGTGAACATATTTCAACGATGTTGAATATTTGAATTTTTATTTTGATTTATTATTTTTGTTTATCATTTATATATGTATGAATTTTTTAAATTATTTTTGGAATTATATTTGTTTCAATTTGTAGTTTACTTTCTTCAATATCTGTTTCACTTTCTTCAATATTTAATTGTTTTATATATTCATCTACTTGAATACTTTTATCAATCTTATTATTAGTTTCATCATTTTGTTTAGTAATATTATTTTGATTAATATTGTCTTTATTTTGTAAAACTAAATCTTTAAGATAATTATCAATTAAAATTTGTTTTTCCGAATAACTATCCAATTGTTTTTCTAAACTGTTTTTAAAATTTTCAATATTTGTTTCTATAAAATCTACTTGTTTAGTTATGTTAATAATATCTTGATTTAAATTATTTTCTAATTGTTCTATTTCTTTATATACAACACCAAAAGCTACCACATTATCTTTTTCTTGTTTTTTCAACTTCTTTTGAAGTAGTTGATTTAATTCCATTAATTTACTAATAATATCTTTCATTTGATCACTATTTGAACGAATTTCTTCAACTTCATTTTCTAATGATATTATTCTATTAAGAGAATATTCATTAGATGAATTTATTTCTGAAAAAGATTTTTGTCCAAACTTATCAATTCCCATTTATTAGAAAAAAATTTTTTAATTTATTTAAATTTATATGTAATTTAATTAAACAGTTAATACGTTTCCTTCGGAGAGAGTCAACATATTTTCTTCTCTTAGTTCCTCAATAATATTCATAATTTCATTATGTATTTCTGGACTATCATTTCCTGCATTATACTCTCCTAACAACAAATTTAATCTATCTTTTAATTCATTAATATCATTCCAATAAACACGTTCACATTGTGAACGATTCGCAAAACGAACATATTCAGTAGGTAAACTAGTTTTAATTTTAAAATTTTGTAATGATTTTGAAAGATTATTTTTTGAATTTAAACCAGATCCTACTTTTTCTTTTATAATTTTATTTTTAATCAATATTGGTCTAATAAAATTCATATATTTATTTCCAACGCTAGATTTAATACGTTTAGAACTTTTGTCATTATTTTGCATGTAAGCATATGTTGATAATATAATTTCTTCATAATTTTGTAAATCATTATTTGTTACAGCTGTTGATGGTTCTTTTAAAGTTATTAATTCCCATAACCCTTTTGTTCCATTATAAGTTTTATTACTTAAAATAATATCATTATTACTAATTTTTACTTCAGTATTACCAATCCATAAATCTTTTCCATCTTCAGATCTTAGACCAAAATATTGTCACATAATTTCATATCAGAATTATTTAAATTTAAATATTTCATTGCCATATTTCCAATTTTGTCTGAAATAAATTGTACTGGTGTAGATAACGTTTCATTTGCACTACGCAAAAGAGCGTCTTTTGATGTTGATGGAGTTAACTGTTCGCTTCGTGAACATGTGCTAGTTGTTGGTGTACTTTCAACTAATTTTGTTTGTTTGTTTTTC
The DNA here is from genome assembly GCA_031308135.1 of Acheta domesticus. Lineage (NCBI taxonomy): Eukaryota > Metazoa > Arthropoda > Insecta > Orthoptera > Gryllidae > Acheta > Acheta domesticus. Next base: position 16,709 of record JAHLJT010004988.1, on the reverse strand, counting down.
TAATTGGTGATAGTTGCTTTTCGTTAAATTCATTAGTTTGTAAATTCATATTATTGTCAAACGGTTTCGACTCCGTTGAAACATATTCACTTTGTGAATGTCCATCTATTGTTTTTTTATATATGATTGATTTAAATCTACTATTAAATTTTTAAAGCTATCATTTAAATTGTGAACATTAATAACTGATTGATTTAATGGTTCAATAATTGCTTGAAGATCTTCATTAATTTTTTCTTGTTTTATTACTTTGTTTAAATTAAATTGTTGAAGTTTATTTTTTAAGTCTTTTTGTGTTTTAATATATTCTTTTAAAACTTTATCTGATATCATTGTTATTTAATTAAAATAAATTTTAAATATTTTGAAATGGATAAAGATGAATTTATTGATACTAAAAATAATGATTTTAAAATAGCAAAAGAGTTGCATAAACCAGTAAGAAAAAATTTTGAAAGAAGAAAAATTATTACTAAAGGCATAAATGAACTATGGGCAGCAGATTTACTAATTATGACAACAGTTAATGTTAGAATTAATAGAGGATACAAATATATGCTTAATGTAATTGATACATTTTCTAAATTTGCTTATATAGAACCATTAAAAAAGAAAGATGGAAAAACAACTTCTGAAGCATTTTTAAATATTATTAAAAAAGCAGGTTGTGCACCAAAATTACTTCATACAGATTCTGGTAAAGAATTTTTAAATAAACATTTCCAAGAAGTTTTAGATAAATACAATATTAACATGTATCAAACATTTAGTGAAAGAAATCATCAATTGTAGAAAGATTTAATAGAACCATTAATGAAAAACTAAAAATACGATTTGAAATTCAGAAAAATACTAATTGGATTGATGTAATTGATAAAATATTATATGAATATAATTACAAAGATGTACATAGAACTATTGGTATGAAACCTTGTGAAGTAAATGAAAAAAATGAACAATTAATTTTGATAATTGTTTTAAAATTAATAGAAACAATTTAGAAAAACCAGTTTTTAAAATTGGAGAAAAAGTAAGAATTCAATCACATAAAAAACAATTTGAAAACAAATATAAAAATAATTGGACTCGAGAAATATTTTATATTAGTAAAATTTATCCATCTAATCCAATAACATATTTAATAAGAGATTTAAGTTATGAACCAATATTGGGTAAATTTTATAAATTTGAACTTCAAAGAGTTCAAATTTGAAGTTTCAATTATTTTGCGTCCACCCTCTTCTAACGCTAAATACATACTGCACTTGTAACCATGTTTGACAAAGTCAAACGGTTTCGACAGAGTCGAAACATGTGTTGATGTATAAAAGCTTATCAAATATTATGCTTATCTTGCAGTTTGTGACTCATGTTGACTCCGTCAACGGTTCACAAAGTGAACATATTCAACAGTATTTCATTTTTTTTGGTTTGTGCTTATGCTTATTCTATTTATAGATTGTGAGCAATGTTGATAAGATCAGCATTGCTTGCTTTGCATACTACTCAGCTGTAATTACATTACTTCAGAATATGATGTTTAGATGAGTTGGTTAAGCAGTTGGAATTATAACAATAATTTTGTTGCAAGTTCAAATCTGACTCAAAGACTCTTGTTTTGAGGAGTTCGTCGTTTTTTTTGAAAGGTACTTTAAAAAATAAATGTATCCTTTTTTGTTTTTTTTTTTTGAATAGATTACTTTAAATATTTTGTAATCAATATTTTAACATTTTTTCACTTAATAGACATCGACCCAACTCAAAATTTTAACTGTACCAACCTAAATATTGATTACTAGTACATCAAAAATAGATATCTTTAATATCTTAAAAATATTAACTACGAGTAACTATAATTTAGGGGTGGACTAAATCGACCCAATTCAAAATTTTTAACTTTTTTTTTGAGATAATATAAGCTAAAAAAATGAGTTAAATGTTAAAAAATGTTAAAATTTTGAGTAACTGTAAGTTAAAAAAATGAGTTAAATGGTAAAAATGTTAAATTTTTGAGTTAAAATGATAAAAATGTTAAAATTTTAACATTTTTGATATTGTCGTTGTAGCCCGGAATATACATACTACTCACACACCTAGAATATGCAACGCACCTAGACATTGAGTGTCCTATAGCAAAATAATCCTTTATATTTAGTAGGGTAGTAAGCTTGGATCTGTTGTACGTTGCACCGATCTGGACTTTGAGAACTGGAGTCAATGTGACAAATAGGGGAATAGGATTAGAAATAGGAAAGTCGCAGTGTAGTCAAGCCCACTATTGAAACTTTTTGCCAAAAGAAGTTGGAAATCCGTCTGCAATGCAATTCAACTTAACGATCATTGCTCACTTTAGCAGCTGTACATCCAACTGTATATTTACACGGTCCTTTTTATACGATTTTCAAATAACGTGGTTCACTAATATATTTTTTTCACGAAAAATTCGTCCTTGTATGAATCTCAAAACAACAAACAAAAATGCTTTTCTAAATAAAATATAAGTCCTAAAAGGATGTCTTATTAGGAAAATTTTTTTCGTATACGATAAGAGCAATAAATACATTTAGAACTAACCAAGTCCAACTTGACATTGAAATTTCAACGTCACAAAACTAATCAGCCAATTTTGTTTTTGAATCATTTTTTTAATGAAAAATAATTTTGAGTGATGGAAATCTTTCTTTGAACTTTACACCACCATTCTTAGGCTGTTTGTTTACTATAGTTGGCTAGTTTACAAGTATCAAATGTGAATGACGTCGTACATTCGCAAAAATTATAAATCATCCGATAGGCTGATTAATTTTATGCCGCCTTGTACCTATATATAACTCGAGAAAAAAAAAAAAAAACAATGGCTAAAAACAGACTTTGTTACAATGAAAACACAAACGGAAGCCGTTAATAATTTTAATAAAACCCGACAGATGGACTGGACATATCTGACCAAGTTTCTTACATCACAAACTCCCAAACGCCAAAAAGTATTTTTCAAATATGTATGAGAGATAGAGTAATGAGAATAATTTTTCTAATTACGTATTTCATGTATGTGTGCTCACTTAGAGTCTATGTGTGTATGTGCATTATAAATTCAACAAAAATACTTAACATAACGACGTTTTTAAACGACGTACCAAAGCTTCTGCTGGAATGTCATTGAATGTTTGAATGTGTTGGTCTAAGTGGATACGTGTATGCTCCGGCGACTACGAGGACTTTTATGTAGGTGTGTGTTGGGGCAACCATCATAAAGTTGCTGTAAAATTTGTTCCTGGTGAGTTGAAGTGTTTACATATGTAAATATTTTATTGCTAATGTGAGTGATATCCTTACTTATCTCTTAAAAAGTGCTTTGACGTGAAAACTTTATGAAAAGTTGTCCCATAAGTGACAAAGTAAGCATCAGTTAAATGGTTACGCCACACATTTCGTACTTATGTGACCCCAAAGTGGGGTATAAGTGCAGCTTTGGGCTTGCTGAGCAAATTCTGAGTAATTTAGCTTGTTTAAGGGGGAAGTCTACTGTGAATTTTTCAAAAAATCGATTTTTTTTTATTGCTTAAAAAATACTTTGAAACCCTCTTAAATAAGGTACAATATGTGTTACAGCTGGCTCAATTTTTCTTCGTTGAAATTTCGACCTTTTCCCGAAGCGCTCCAAAGCTTTAAACGCTGAAAACTGAAACTTTAAACGCATTTTTCTCGAAACTAAGTTTTTGTATACGGTGTACACGATATCTCGAGTTCTGATAAATGAATCAGCTTAAAAATTTAATTATATATTCTCTGTAATAGTGTCTCTCGTCTGACATAGGATTTTTTGATATCGTTATTTGTTAAATTGTTATAAACAATAGTAACATCAATTTTAGGCAAAAAAAAAAGAAAAAAATTTCAAGAATTTTTTTTTCAACGCCAAAATTTTTTATCGACATAATCCTACGTCAGACGAGAGTCAATACTATGTATATGATAACAATATTTTGTTTTTTTTGTTTTAGATCACCGAAACGTAAGATTTCATGTACACCGTTTAGGCACCTAAGAAAAGCGGACCTGCGCTTGCTGAAGTGCCACAGCGGCCATTTTGAATATTTTGACTTAAAATTTTTTTTTCGAAAACTTAAATATATAATAAAGATAACAGTTTAAATAGATTTTATGTACGAGCAATATTTTGTTAGAAATAAAATCCGGAAAATAAGCCTGTTTTTTCCCTTGTCACAGTAGACTTCCCCCTTAAGTTGGATCGTTTAAAAATTTATGGTGAGGAAATTTGTCCGAATAAAATTTCTAATGAATTTATAATCCAGTTACTGCTGATATGAGAGTTTTTAACAACGATAATAAAAGTATAAAATAATAATGAATTGGCGCGTCACTTCTGTTTGTTGTTTGGCCGTGCTCCTCCACACCCACCACGGGCATCTTCACGTGTTAACGTTAAATGCAAATTGAAGGATTAAGGAAAGTGCGTTTTTATTTAACGGGCCGGTGGCTTCAATTTCGGGAGCTTGAATTTTCTATGACTCTGCTGCGTTGAGACTGAATTTGAGTAATGGCCTATGTCCATATGACCACAAAGGGCATCGGTCAATAGTGGCTTTTTAGGCCGACTACAGAATGGGAACATTAACAAACCTCATAAGGCAAGTTCTAAGGAACTCAAGTCATACGACTTCAATCTCACTTCACTCAAATTATTTATAATAAAGTTGGACAGTTGGTCTTTTGGCAACATTTCCAAATCCTGCCCAAGTCTGCAAAGTGTCAAGATTCGTTTTAGGGGGTGGCCATCTAACGCTGGACCAGAAAATACACTTCATTGAGCGGATAAAACAGTCGTTGGTATGTCGATTTAAAGGTAGGCTGACTATAGAAATTTCACACTATCGCTATTTTTTAAGTTAGAAGATACAGTAAGAGATCCCTAAGAAGGATATATTAAAAGAATTAATGCGAAAACACTCTCTACACAACTTTTTAAAAGTTACGTTTTGAATTTCCGCTCAGCCTTTTTTAGTAGCGGATTGCAAACTTTATATAGGGTGGGCCATGTAAAATTTGATTTTTGAATCGGCTATAAAACAAAAATTAATCAATATTTTTCCAACTTTTTTTTTATTTTGAAGCTCGATCATTGTCATTTATGAATCAAAAATGATGTCGTTCAAATGACAGCCACGACTGGCCTTACAGTAGGCCATTCGATCAACCCAATTTTTAACCCTTTGAAGCACACATTTTACTTACCAACCGCTTTTATGATTGGATGTAATTTTAAGGGGTTCAGGGGTCGCTGATTACGAGTCTGAGGTCAGATTTGAGAAATTCAATATGGCGGATACAAAATGGCGGACCTATTTTTTGAAAACTTGTTGGATACTCACCAAATTTGATATTAGGGGGTTTTTGGGGTCGCTGATTACGAACCTTGAGTCAGATTTGAGAATTCAATATGGCGGATACAAAATGGCGGACATATTTTTTGAAAACTTGTTGGATACTCACCAAGTTTGATATTAGGGAGTTTTTGGGGTCCGCCATATTGAATTTCTCAAATCTGACCTCAGATTCGTAATCAGCAACCCAAAAACCTTATAGTATCATGTCCCATCTTTATACATTATGTACTTTGTTGAAAAATGAATTTTTTCCTGAAAATAGACGATTTTTTCAATTTGTTTATCTGTAATTGTTATAAATTCACGCAAAACAATTTTCTTTGTTTCAGTTACATTCTTTGATATATGGATTATCATATAAATAAATTTTCTCGGTCCCATTTTCATAAATTATGAAATCTGTAGAGAAAAGTTGAGAAAAAGAAGGTGGGAACCTGGCTTCCCACCATGCTTCAAAGGGTTAAGCACATTTTCGATTGTTTGGGCTCCAATTTCATGAATGGCAACTTCGATTTCGTGTTTTAAAGCATCAATGGTCTCTGGATGGTTCGCATAACATTTGCCCTTAACGGCTCCCCACAAAAAATAGTCTAACGGGCTTAAATCACAGCTCCGAGGGCGCCAAGTGATATCGGAAATTTTGGTTGATTATTCGGTTTTCAAAAACAGTAGCCAAAAGTTCAAGTGTAACTTTGGCAGTGTGACAAGTTGCACCGTCCTGTTGAAACCAAATGTCATCCATGTCATCCTCTTTAATATTAGAAAAATGTTTTTCTTAACTTTGGTGTTTCACCGAGATTCGAACCAAAAGTTATCTCTGTGAATTCCGAATGGTAGTCACGCACCAACCCACTCGGCTACGGCGACCGCAATAATTTTCTCTTATTAAGTAGAAATGTTACTCACTCAAGAGTTACACTGATTAATTTTGTATGTAAAAATTCACACATTTCTAGGCTTCAAAGTAAACAATTTTCATTTAACTTTTAAGTAATGAAACTTAAAATTTTACTTTAAAAATAATGAAATTTAATTCGAATGCCTTTGAGCAGGATATCAGCAATCCACCCTACATGCATCCAATAACATCGCAAAGCGAAAGCAAGACAAAAACAAAAATTGTCCTCATCATTACTTTGAAAGTGGGGCACCTAAAAAATACTGAAACGAATCAAATTCACTCTGCTAACATTTTATAAATTACAGGTAGTATTGAATCGTATTCCATATCATTTTATCAACAGTTTTTTACACACTAACACACTGAAACAAATATACGCTTTCTCCCATATGCATGTTGAGTTACACTCCAGCAGCAAATCGAACTGATACAGAATTGGCATATAACTAGTTTATTGGAGCATGGCACTAGTACTTGTCCTGTGTTTAACTGTAACAGCTCACACGACAAGAATAAATTCAGCACAAATGAGGATGGCATTTGGAACAAACACAGAAGCAATAGAGATCATTCAAGAGAAGCTCACGGATTCTTTCTCTATTGAAACAGGTGTAAAACAAGGTGATGCTCTTTCAACTGTCATATATAATTTGATGCTGCACTTCATCGTAAGAAAGTCAACAAAGGTTCAAATATTTGCTTCAGTCAAGGCGGCCTACACAGGTGCAAAATTTTCATGTGGGATCTAATGCTTTTAAAGAAGTGCAGCATTTCAAGTTTGGGAGTTAAGTTGGCATGCAGCGGTGAATCAACTTTTGCAGTCACAGATCATATCAACGCCGCCAACAAAACATGTTATGGCCACCTTAACTTGTTTAAGTCTCGGCTCTTGTTTAAAACTACAAAGCTAATTATGTACAATACCCTTATCTGACTAATCTTAACTTAAAGTTGCGGACTGCGCGCTGATTGCTAGCGTGGAAAGAAAAAGCTTAGGAAATAGGTTTGGCCCATAAGAATAGATGATGACACCCATAGAATCCGGCACAGCTCCGAACTAAACGATCTCACTCAGAATGAGACAGCTGTGCGTTTTGCTAAAGTGCAGCAGATAAAATGGCTAAGTCATGTTAACTGTAAGTCTGCTGATTGTGCCGTGAAGAGAGCCATGACGCAAAGCTAATGGGCGTACAGCCAACGGTAGACCGAGGAATTGTTGGAGACGCAGTGGAAACGATCTGAAGGATTTGGGAATACGTAACTACGAAACAAAAACTCAAGATCAACCGCTTTGGAGCTCATTGTCAAGAAAGCTCTAACGCACCTCGCGTTGTTATTCTATGAAGAATGAAGAAGAAAAAAATTATATTAGTTATAAAATATAGCCTGTTTAAATTTTGTCGTACTTAAAAAAAAATTAAATTTATTAGATAGCAATTAAATAATAATTCGCCGCTCCATGTCAATGGTAATTAAATTACATGATCCCGTTTCAACATTTTCCATGAAGCTACTACCAAAGGACTTGGGTGAATTTATCGTATCAGTACCACTTGAGACCTCACCCACTAATGAGAGCTGGACCTTTTGGCTATCAGTGTACTTGCCCAGCATTCGGTGAAGTCACTTAGGGCTCATCTATCAGAAAGTAGGTCATAGACAGCCCAGAAAGCCTCTAATTACTGTACTTAGAAACAGCCGTACCTTTCTTCTTATTTATTTGACGTTAATGAGGCATACAAGTATTTTCTTTATTGTGTTTACCTGTGACAGCTAGTGAAATCAAGCATTTTCTCATTTAAAAGGAGTATACGTTTTATACTGTCATCATCAGCTGCGAATACCTAATCGATTGATGTTAGGACTGAAGCTTTCATATCCATTTGTATGACATACAAGTTCAGCTGGTGCATCTCTGGCGTTACTAATGTTTTTCTCTATTATGTTTAAGCCAATCTTTTTTTTTATAGCAGCTACTCCTATTTGAAATTAATTGTAGAAGGATCTTCCAGCAGCCTCAGTGCGCAATTTTGTATGATCTATAAACAGGTTTAATGAGCCCCAATTTCAAAATGTTATAAACCTTTCATATTTCTCCTGAGAAAACACCAACGTTTTTCACCAGTCAGTACAATGAAGATGATTTCAACATTTTCAAATATATTTCAATCATTAAGCTCTTTCTTAAAGAAAACATATTTTGCAATTCTGTTCACAAATATTTGGCTTTGAAAATATCTACGCCGGTATTCAGATAGTAGTCATCAGTTGGTGGAGAGAATATAGCACGTATGACAAACACCAAATCAGTAGCCGGCTCTTAGCGATTTTGGAATGAAACAGCTGCCATAACAAAACTGAGATTGGGTGGTAATATACGAAAAAATCAACCCAGTCGCTGCAACAGTGACTGGATGAAAGACGACCGATTGTGTTCAACTAAACTCACTTTATACATTTCGTCTTCATTTTATTCGCTTCTCTCTCTCTCTCTCTCTCTGTCAAATCCCGTATGACGTTACTCGTAAACGTACCTACGTTAAGTTGCTCTCACAATTGGTCAACGGATGGTCAAAACTCGAGTAGGCTCTAATAGTGGTACCGTATGAGTACTTACCAACATAAATATATCCTATTCGTTCATAACTGACAGCCAAAATGAAGCAAAATGGTTGCAATGTCAAACTGTCGTGATTGGGCAGCAGCGCTGTGCTATTGTTTAGATTTATTTTTTATATCATATACAGAGACAAATAATAATGGTAAAAGTAGACAATTTAAAATGTTTGCCGGAAATTAATAATGGACGGTTAGTGTTCCAAAATAAACTATTTCTTTTTCTTGTGACAACTCTGTGGCACGTACTCGCTTGCACATGTTGCTACTGACTATAAACGAGTCGAGTGCAGTGTCCAAAGCCAATAGAGGACAGAGTCAACTACTGTCGTTGCAAGAAAAGATGTACAGTGAAATAGAAAAAGAGACGAGTTAAAATGATATCATTACTGAAATTTGTTTTGAAATACACCGAACTCTACTGTGTACGCGTATAAGTGCATTTGATAGCAGTTACTGAGATAGCGACACTTACATATGACTGATTGCTTTGTGCTACGGAGCGCTCGAGGTGCTCGAAGGACACAAAGCTTATCACAGCTTTTAGAACAAATTAAATCCATTTACAAGCATAAACTCATAGATACTATACATTTTCTGATATTTGAACTTAAACTTTTTAATACTTCTTTCAACTAAATGTTCATCTAATAATATATTATATGCTTCTTACTGTTTCACAAAAGAAAAAGTAGTCATAAATATTTGAATGAAGGCGATTTAGTATTGGAAATTTGGAAGCTCAGCATGCTTATCAGAATTTCCCATAGGAGACTAATTTTGGCTTTCTGGCAACTCCTCACGTGTATTTAAAATATGAGAAATCAAAATACTCGTAGGTGAATCTTGCCGTGCAAATCCCCTAAACGGTTCCACTTTAACAACCTTCAGATAGTTAGCAGTGAATGAACCTGAAGTCCCACCGAATAGTGTGCCACCAAGATATCACCACTAACAAGAACTGCAGGTTTTTTAGTTTCAGAAGCTTATGCAGTTTCTTCTCACTCACTCAGTCACATATTGCAGCTTTGTAACCTTATCAGTCAATTCTCTCATCCAGAGTTTACTGAGCTGAGCGAATGACTCACTTTTGAGGTGAATTCAAACACTTCTTACCCACACAAAGTAACTATTTAAGCCAGATCATTATATAACCGACCGTTTTGGCGACTGGAGTATTCTACTGACAGTTCTGAACAAAAAAATCTGAGGAATCCTAGCTCTAAAACGGATTTCGTACCTCTGTATTTTTAAATTTAGTTATTTTTTATGCTTCATGGTTTTGATAGAAAATGTATGACCACATGTGGGTTTTGGGTACAACAAAGTGAGTTTTTGATGTTTACTATTTTGAAAAACCTACCGCCACAGAGCGTAAGGACTGAAAAGTTTACTTAATTTGACCATTTTTAAAGGAAGAAACCCAATTTTTTTCCATTTTTAATTAAGAAGAAGAGGAAACTAGAAGGAATTCTGTTCAATGTTTTCCTCCAATATTTTTCATAAAAATACATATCATAATGTCCTGGAACAAATTTTTTTAATATATAGGGTCCTTTTTAGGCTCTATGCGAACCATCGACATGCCGACATGTCTATTCACTAAAATTAGGGAAGTGAATGGCAATCGCGGTATGCTGACTGAATTTTTGGTTTCCAAAAACTAATTAGCTTTCCGACGCACTGCAAAGTGGCCTACGGAATGCACAAGCGGGATTCCGACCACGCTGTTCTTGCGTCGATCAAATCAACACCCTGAGAGTGATTGTCGAGCAATCGGTCGAGTGGCGTTCGCCACTTTATCTCTGCTTCATCGACTTTGAAAAAGCTTTTGATACTGCTTAACCACGAGGCAATCTGGGGAGCACTTTACTGCAAAGGAGTACCTGAAAAAATCATTTCACTTGTCAAAGAACTGTACAGTGAAGCAAGCTGCCGTGTGAGACATGAGGGCATCCTGAGCAACGCTATTCGAGTTCGAACAGGAGTAAGACAGGGATGCGTGCTATCTCCGCTCTTATTTAATCTGGTACTGGACTTAGTGATGCGACAAGCCTCAGCGGCGAACAGAGGCATATCCTGGGGCCTGAGCGGCAACCTTGAGGACTTAGACTACGCTGACGATATTTGCCTGCTATCACACAAACACTCACATATGCAAGCAAAAATAGAGGCGGTGAGCGAATTCGCAGCGAGGGCTGGACTGAAAATAAACATTGCGAAGACAAAGATAATGCGCATCAACACCACCGATTCACATATCTTTCAGATACGCGGCACTAACATCGAAGCTGTAGATGAATTCTGCTACCTAGGCAGTGTAATAAATAAAAACGGCGGTTCAGCGGCTGACATACGTAACCGGATATCGAAAGCTCGCGTAGTGTTTGGCATGCTTGATAAAGTTTGGAGAGCAACGCATATAACGAGGCGCACGAAACTGAGAATCTTCGAGTCAATGTGAAATCTGTCCTCTTGTATGCATGCGAAACGTGGAACGCGTCAACACGCGACATACAAGCAATGCAAGTATTCATCAACCGCAGCCTTCGCAAGATCACGCACATTTTTTGGCCTAACGTCATATCAAACTCCGATCTGTGGACTATAACGAAACAGATACCAGTCTATCTCGAAATTCGACGCCGCAAATGGAAATGGATCGGTCACACACTTCGAAAGCCATATGGTGATATCACTAGAGCAGCCCTGGATTGGAACCCCAAGGCAGCCGCAGACCTGGCAGACCATCTAACACGTGGAGGCGACTAGTAGAAACAGAAGTGCAACAAGCAGGCCGCTCCTGGCGGCAAATAAAATTCCTAGCTTCTAATAGATTTAACTTTAACTTGTTTATTGAGGCCCTTTGTTCCACATAGGAACCACGGGAAAATATATATATAAAAACTAATTAGCTAAATATCGACGTTATCAGTGTAGGTAGTTCTCATCCGAGGCTTTGCTTCGTTTTCATTCGGCACAATTTTGGGGTGCTTCGCCTTCTCTCATTAGCTCACTCTCGAACGGGTGTTCGGAAGCTACTCAGAGGATACTTCGGCTAAGCCCGGAAGTTGTGAGCTGCTTGGACCATATGCAGAAGAATCGTCCTGATGATTCCCAAGTGAATGGCAATCAGTGACCTTGCCCACTTGCGTGGACTTCTACACATGGAACCATTCTCCGAGGTTGTAAGGGACTTCGTTTAGTTGGTGACCAGCATTAACACCGATAACCATGCCAGCTTTGAAATCCAACGAAAAAACTCTCTTTGGACTAAGTAGTAAAATACTTTCTCGACGAACAAAACTAACACTATAATCCGGTGAAGCGTTGCTTGGAGTGTTTGAGAGAAAAATTCTGCAGAAGATTTTTGGACCTTTGCGCGTTAGCAACGGCGAGTATCGCAGGCGATGGAACAATGAACTACATATAAGAGCTTTACGATGGCATAGACATTGCACATCGAATAAAGATCCAGCGGCTACGTTGGCTGGGTCATGTCGACCGAATGAATACTAACGCTCTGGCTCCGAAAGTATTTCAAGCGGAACCAGCTGGTGGTAGCAGAGGAAGAGTAAGGTCTTCACTGCGTTGAAAGATTAGGTGGAAAAGTACTTGGCTGTGTCCAACTGGCACTGGTTTGCACGAAAAATGGCGGCCAAAATCGCGGTTATCGTTCCAATCAAGAAGAAGAATAAGCATCGGCGACTTTTGGTTTCAACACTCGTCATACAGCAACTTAACAACCAATTCATTGCATATTTAAGCCACGATTGACGGCATTTCGGCAGATTTGTTGGCAAAGTAGTCAAAAATTGGATTGATTGAATTGACCGTATAACTCGTAGCCACGTCGAACATATGTCGGATATTATATTCGAAGCGTAGGTAACATGAAACTATCTACCAGATTGTAGTAAAATAAATAATATTCCCTCAAATTTCTGTTTTGTTTGTCATCTTAAATTCTAAGGTTCTCAAAAAGCACCCTATACTTTTTCTTAGGCTTAGTCAAGCAGAGAAAACTGCAAAATCCGATTTTCATTGGCCTTCATAGTTTCCTTTGACCCCCTAAAATGAAATTTATGTTTTAAACAACATAATTGCCTTTTTTACGTGAATTAGACGATTCGAAAAACTCTTAAAAATACCATTGCATTTCTGGTGCGTCTTCTACATTTCAATGAGCTTGTGATTGCATCATCTCTAAAATGCATTAGAAAAATTTAAAGAATCGGACCTCAACCGGCACGTTATCCCCATAATTGCATTAATTTGATAAACTGCTAGTTGTAGCTGATACTTTCCTCTACAGTAGAGGGTTTTGAACCAAATAAACATCGAAAATTTGTTTCCCGTGCACAAAAACCACATACAAGCATACATTTGTTTCTAAACTAATTTACCAAAAACAAAAAAAAAACTAATATAATTCGAACTAATATACACATTTTAAACCGTATTTTTAATAGGCTATTTGGCAAAGCTAAAAATAAAATACGAAAATATGTCCTTTTAAAAAAGCTGTGTTGGCCTTATTTTTACATTTGAAAAGTAGCAACTCTTGCGGCATTTAAATCATTGACTTTAGCCCACAAACAATTAAACAAACTCATTCAATATAAGCAGCTTAGGCTTCCAAACTTTTATGCCAGACGATTGAGTTCTACTGAAAATGCGACAAACACTAAGCAAATTATACTCGCCCGAGTACGTTTTGCCTGGTTTACAGCAGAAGGACTCTACTAAAAAAAAAGAAGAAAAAAGGGGGAAAAAGACGTACTAGCACACACAAACAAAGAAAGTGCAAAAACAAGTTTCAGCTTATGCTGATCCGCTGTAACTAAGCGACGTCGTCTATAAAAAAAAAATAAATAATTGGCGCGTACACTTCTGTTAGGTGTTTGGCCGAGCTCCTCCTCCTATTTGTGGTGTGCGTCTTGATGTTGTTCCACAAATGGAGGGACCTACAGTTTCAAGCCGATTCCGAACGGCAGATATTTTTATGAGGAGCTTTTTCATGGCAGAAATACACTCGGAGGTTTGCCATTGCCTGCCGAGGGGCGACCGCTATTAGAAAAATGTTTTTATTAATTTTGCTTTCACCGAGATTCGAACCAACGACCTCTCTGTGAATTCCGAATGGTAATCACGCACCAACCCATTCGGCTACGTCGTCTATACCTTGTGTTAAATGATTGGAGATTAGAAACAAAACAACAACAAAGCCCAACATCATACTACTCAAAGTTTTTGCTATGGTTTTTTGTAGCTCCATTTTCTCTAAATTTTGTGTAAGCCAACAAGCAAATGCTAGCCTAAATACGTACGAGTACTTGTAAATATGTATGCTGATGCTGTTGCAGTTCTAGTGCTTCCTGCCAATAGCGAACTTGGAGCGATATTTTGTTAGCGTAAAAAAAAAAACAAATACTGAAGTTTTTCAAGCTTTCACAATAAGGTAGGTCGATATTGAAATGGAAGCTGTGTGTGAGGTATTAACGAAATTCTTCTTTCACTTGAAGGCCTCATGTACGGTATTATCCATGGAATAGGACACGACTTAAATGCTGCAGTAGTTTGGTGTGGTGGGGTGACAAGGATCGGAGAGACTTTTCAATGATTTCGCTCTATTGATAAGGCAAAAATTGTGTAACGGCCTTTGTTATGTTAGCTTTGGAGTCATAGGTCGATTGGGGCTTATTGGTAACTCAGCTCCTCAGCGACTTTCAGAATGGGTATAGCAGGGTCAAATTGCTCAATTTTGTTATCCTATTCATATCACCTTCGTGGGAAGTGGTCATACCTGCATGCTGTTATTGATAAGCTTTATCATGTTCAATTGCTGCCTAAATCGTGTTTTGTCACGGTGATTTGGCATTAGCCACTAAATAACAATCAGCAGATTTGTTGGGAGCCGCTAAAAAAAACTTGGTTACATCGGCATGTCTCTAATGCAAAACCCCTTAACGTAAAATATTTAATTGAAGGATCTACGCTTTTTCTTCGATATAAAAAACGTTCGAGTATGTAATTTATACGGAAGAAAAGCGGTGACACCTCATTAAAAAAAATATCATTAAATGTCAACAGTTAACATCAATCTACACTTTGTTATATTGGTGGTGGTGGAGGTATTGTGTGAGGGGCACAGCCCAGACACAATTCCAAAAAAATGCCATTTTGATTCACCACTTGTAGAAACATTTTTTATTAGTCGAACCATTATGTTTTGACTATGAATCTGCCTATGTCGTTTTATTTTCTTTTCTGCAATTTCTTTCATGTCAGCCTTTGAGAATTCCCAGAAGGATTTATTTGACAATTCACAGTTTTATTACTTTACAACCAATTTTCATGATTTGTGCATGCTTAGAAAGGCTGAGGCTTTTGCAATTACGTGCCGAAATTTTAAGTTAATCAAATCAAAGCTGAGCGAGTTATGGCATTTTTACTGAAAGATTATATGTTAAAGTTTCAGACCAATCAGACCAAAATTGAGGGAGTTACATCATCTTTACCGGGGAGATTTGACAGTTTTGTTGTTTCACAACCAATTTTCATGAGTTTTGCATATTTACAAAGGCTGCAATTACTTAGAAAAATATCAGGTCAATCGGAGCAAAATTGAGGGAGCTACAGCATAGCGAAAGTTTCAAAACATAAAGGAAGACAAACCATCTACAAGCAATCCAGTGCTGTTGATGTAGTAAAGTAGATAAAAGGTATCTGGGCTGAAGAACTGCCTCAGAATATCCGAAAAAGGCACACTAAGTAACCGCAAGTGGGTCTAAGGAGTTTTAGAGATTGCATATGATAAGATATAACTCCACCTGTCTTGTGATTTTTTAAGAAAGAAATTGTGCTGTTTCCCAACTGATCCGGTTCTGTCGACCCCTTCGTGGCAAGCTCATGGCGATTTCATTTCCCTGTTCGCATGCTCTGGAACCCAAATAAGAGAAATGTTTCCTGCTCGTTCGCAATATTGAGATGTTCGTAATGGGGGTGTTCAAAATATATGTTTCAAATTTAATTTAATTTTACTTATTGTATTATATGTAGAGTATATAATTTTGTATATTCAAATTATATTCTGCAGCGGCACGTCCGTTCGCGAAAAAGTCAAAGCAAAAAGAGAGCGAAAAAGCGGGTGCGCAACATATGGGAAAAAGCAAATGTCAAAAGTAACGGGTTGCCATATTAGCATTTTATTGACCAGCTTTGCATTCAGTCGTAACATTCCGCCCACCTCGTCCAGGTCCTGCGACGAAATAAGGGACCAGCCGCCCACCGTAAAGACATCAGTGTCCTCCATAGGCAACAGTACTAACTTTGATATGGCTCGCTTGATAATGGAAGTTGGCGTACGAATGGTTGCCACTCTGACAACGTCGTCAGTTCCTGGATGCACGTCTATTATACGACCCAACGTCCACTGAGTGGGAGGAGCGCGCTCGTCGCGTATTAAGACCAAGTCTCCGGGTGCTAGATTGGTGCTAGTTTGATGCCATTTGCGTCTTACTTGTAGTTCTCGCAGGTACTCACAACTCCATCGGGCCCAGAAATGTTGTTGCATTTGTTGAAGCTGTTTCCACCTTTTGAGTCGATTTGGATTAACATCAAGTAAACTTGGTTCGGGAGTAGCAACTAACGGATCGGCCTGGAGTTAAGCACTGCTTCCACTTGCTTTAAAGAGTATAAAATTCTTCAAATGTTAGCTTCGCGCTGCCAATTATGCGCTTTAAATGATGTTTCATGCTTTTTATACCCGCCTCCCAGATGCC
>JAHLJT010004987.1:0-15309 GCA_031308135.1 Acheta domesticus | reverse complement strand
TCAAGAGGCATGGAGCGCTGTGAACGATGATGGAATATAAAATAACACAATACCAAACATTTATATTTTAATGTATTGTAATTTATTTTTGAAATGATATACATAGCTAATTATAATAATTTTACTAAAAAACATATCAATCCCTCAAAGCAATAGAGTGTACAATATTTTTTGTTATCCCATCTTTAGCTAACACAATTAAACTTGATGGTTTGCCCACTCGAGAGCATGCCACGTATAATTGACCGTGTGAAAAACATGGTGTGCTAAAAAATAAGCCACAAACAGACATCGTTTGGCCTTGAGACTTATTGATAGTCATCGCAAATGCCAATCTTAACGGAAATTGAAGACGTTTAAATTGAATTTGCACATCTGTGGGTATAATAGGTATCCGTGGCAGTAATATATTCTCACTTCGAAATTTGCCATTTAAAATGATGGCTTCGATGACGTTTTTCATTACAGCCCTGCAAATTAATCATAAATTATTTAAAAATTACACCGAAATAGAAAAATGATAATTGTAAAATTACGATTCACGCCCAAACAATAAAAATAATGGCCGAAAACTCTAGTGAGTGAGAAACGGCTTATTGTGTGAGAGATCTCATCCCTACTCAGTGCTGCTTATTGGGTCAGAAGCAATGTCGCCAGATGTGAAATTTTCGATTGCGAAGTTTTAAGTTCGAAAATGCGGATTTCTTCTAATGAATGCGGATTTACTAATATAATTTAAAAATAGGGGAAAACATCAATAATTCATATATCGACATAGAATTCCGTTTTATTAATTAAATAAATGCGATATTGTCTCACTATATTTGTTCTATGTTTGTTCTCACTAAATATAATGTTCTCAATTCACTCAAGTAATTAAAAATATAAAATGTCAGTATTTTTGTCATAAATGTACTTTCAATTTGTTTTTAATCTCAGTTTCATATGAAGCCGAGTAACGTAATTTCAACATTTTTAATTTCAATATCGCGCGAAGTGCATCATTTCTCCGGCTTGAATAAAAGCAGTAAGAATCTGAACGACGATCCGTATTCTTATTTGGCGTATTCGAAAACGACTAACCAACATGTTGTCACCTATTTGTCCTCTGAATCTCTAACAGTAAGACAATAAAGGACGGAGTTCACGACAACACCTTGGTGCTTGGTCATCAATTTTCGAATACGGCAATTGGATAAAGCCCTAATGATTGGTGGATGATTGATGTTTTATTGCTTTTCACTTTAATCGAATAGAGAGAGACAGCATTTTGAACATTCAAACTTTGTCAACCATAGTTAGCGGGACATCTAACGATCATTGTAATAACAGAGGAAATGAAAAAATGGATTTTAATCCACTATCATGGAAATGCAGATTTTTTGGCATCCTCAACGCTTAATGAGGATTAGGTGTTAATAATGCGGTATAAAATGCGGAAATGCGGTACATCTGGCAACACTGGTCGGAAGTGACGCCGGTAGACGTGTTGCGGGGATACTGATCAAGTGATAATTACATCATTACATCATGTAAATCAATCAGGGTTTTCTTTACCTATTGTTGCACTAAATGGCAGTAAAAACAAAAATCTATATATTAAAAGACGGCAGGAGAAAATAATTAACGATAATAAATAAACCTCTAAAGAACAATCATTAAAAAAATTGTTATAAAATACATGTACACATTTTTAACTGTTCAACAATGAATCTGTTCCCCATTTTGTACATTGGAGAATTGAAAATCAACTTTCGAAGGAAAACTAAAAATAATTAATTAAGGCTAATTAAACATTTCGCAGCAACAAACATAAAAAATTATTAAAACAAATTCCCAGTCTCAATATCATATCTACCTGTAGTCAAATAGTAATTGCTGTGCTTTTTTCCTGCTGTAGTATTAATGATATATTAGCATAGAGTAAAGATGTATATAGAGGGCTCACCAGGCGTGTTTTTAGTTACATCCTTTGAATAGTTCCCCGTCGACCGCTAGGATGCGCCAACGTCGGGAAGTGTGAAGGGCTGTCTGGCTTATTGTTGGTGGTGGGGGCTTTCTAGGAAATATCACGCGGGGGGGGGGAACATGGTGGAGGGGAGTTGTTTCCATGGCGACGGCAGGCACTGGGCTCGGGCCGCCGTCGCCCACTTGTGTCTCGGGAGAGCAAAATGAGGAGCCACGAACGTACACGAAGACACACGAGCGGAGTCGAGCGAGTCCATGCGCGAGCCGACGGACTTCCATGGCGTAAATCACGGCCGTCTCTAGTAAGTCTCTCTGTCTAGAGATGGCCGTGCGTAAATCTTTAATTCGAAATCTGTCAGAAATTTAATGTTTCTAATGTTAAGTGGTCGTTAACGCCATTAACAAGATTTGTTGCGAACTTTCGTTTTAAACGAAAAATTCCAAACTATTATTCACATTAGATTCTTTATTTTAACTTTTCTATAACTTAGTTATTTGGTAGGTTGGGTCCTTGAAATTTAGTGTTTTTAATATTCTCAATTTATTTTCCGTCGGCTAGTTCAGGTTAGAATTATTTCGGTGCAAAAGAGTGCAGTGGTAATAAAAATGCAGCTTTTGTAAAGAAGAAACGGCAGGAGATTGCAGTCACAAATGCCAGTGCTGAGGAAGTAGAAACTTTTTTAGTATCAGATGTCAAGCATTGTTCATTTTCTGCCAAAATCTCACCGGTCAAGCCATCAGCCAGTGCGAACATTCTTTCCAAGTTCACTGATGTTTTTCCTGCTGAACAGTGAAATATCCGAAGAAGAGAATTGCACTTACATGTTACTTCAC
This sequence comes from Acheta domesticus, assembly GCA_031308135.1. Classification (NCBI taxonomy): domain Eukaryota; kingdom Metazoa; phylum Arthropoda; class Insecta; order Orthoptera; family Gryllidae; genus Acheta; species Acheta domesticus. The sequence goes on along the minus strand of JAHLJT010004987.1, from coordinate 12,507 downwards.
AAGTGTGTTTGGGAACATTTACTGAAAGGATACGTGTGAGTGCTGTCTGTTGATCCTCAAATGTATGCATTGAAGTACAACAATCAATGTAATTTGCTTTTCAGTTAGTGAACAAGTGTAATAATTGTGAACAATTGTTAAATAAAATTTCAAATAGCCATCGTGTACCTGTAACATCATCTTGTAGTAGGCCACCACATGAAGTGAATAGGAAATTTGTGGATGCTTCTTTGCAAATAGGTAGGGGCCATTCAGCAATAGAGCAGTTTCAATGGTAATTGGTTTACCATGAATTAATGTTTCAATTTACAATTCTCATGTTCTCTCTGTTATTTAAAATAATGCAAAAATAAGAGGAAATTTTGAGGCTTTCATATGCAGCCATACATGAAACTTACATAGATGTTCTAGATTCAGTAAGTGATGAAGTTATAAATTTATTAGTATTGTATGATGGAACATGGCATAAACGAGGCACTACATTCGTTATGAAATGGGAATTGTTGACTCGTTATGAAATGGATATCTTGACTGGTCTTGTGGCTGATTTTCATGTTTTGTCAAAATACTGTGGCACTTGTGAAAAGAACAAGAGCAAATTATGAGACAAAAAGCTGTGAGTATAAAAAATGGAAAGAAATTCATAATTAGTAATTTTAATGGATCTTCAAATGCAATGGATGTAGCTGCAAGTGAGGTATTGTGGAAGAGGGTCCTGTCTCATCATTTTAGATATACAACAATACTGTCGGATGATGATGCAAAGACTTTCAATCACCATCTGAAACTAAACATCTATGGAGACAACTTTATTATTAGAAAAGAAGAATGTATAAAACATGTGATGTAAAGATTTAAAACAGGCTTACAAAAATAATACAAGAATAGAAAGTGAAGGGTGTTACACTTGGTAAAAAGCAAGTCAATTTAAAGGATGACATAATTATTTGTCTTAGCAAATTATCGCAATGCCATCCAGAAGAATATTCCAGATGTGCAGAAGATGAAGTCTGCAATACTTGCCACCTTATACCATGCAATGCCAACAGACTTGAAGCCATTGCATTTTAAATGCCCTAAAGAAGAAAATTCATGGTGCTTCTACAATCGAGCTCATGGGAATGAAATTTCAAAACATGGCAAATACAACATGAAAACTGTAGTCTCCCAGTGTTATTTGTAAAATAATTCCTATGTATCAGAGGCTTGCAAAAATGAATTACTGGAATGTGTATATGGGAAAACACAGAATGCAAATGAAAGTTTGCATAGTTTTGTTTGGAGCAAGTGCCCAAAGAAACATTTCTTTCCAGAAAAAATATTGAAATTGCTGACATCAGCAGTGTCCCAGTTCAATATGGGATGTGAGGTCAAAGAGCATGCTTCAGGAATCAAAGTGACATCTCCTAAGAAAATAAACATATGAGAGACAAACGTCGTCTCCACAAAAGTGAAATGGCATTGCAACCAGACTTTAAAAGTGCTTAAAAAAAGCCAAGTCAATCAAAGAAGAAAAGGTTTGTCAAGTCAATAAAAGAAGTAAAGAAAAAGATGTTGAAGATGCAATGTATGCTTCTGGGCAATTTTAAAGAAAAATTTTATTAATAAACTGTAAATGCACTATCTTAAATTTTCTTTTTCACATTCCTGGTAATTGATTTTCCTTACATTATCCCATATCTAAAAAGTTCCAACTTTCACAATTTTCAATCAATTAAAGTAATAATGTAGGAACTTGTTAAGAGATTGTAGATTAATATAATTATCGTAGTATTTTTGTCTTAAGTCATTACTTTTAGAATTAAAAACTGTTTGGTTACTTTTAATTTATTTTGGAGTGATAGACAATAAACTTACCAAAAGTAAAAATTTTCTCGGATACTAATAAATATATTTTGCAAGTAAAACATAATTATTTAAACACGTAAATAAACAGTTAATTAAAATATCAGTAAGATACATGTATATAGAGGGCTCACCAGGCTGTTTTTAGTTACATCCTTTGAATAGTTCCCCGTCGACCGCTAGGATGCGCCAACGTCGGGAAGTGTGAAGGGCTGTCTGGCTTATTGTTGGTGGTGGGGGCTTTCTAGGAAATATCACGCGGGGGGGGAACATGGTGGAGGGGAGTTGTTTCCATGGCGACGGCAGGCACTGGGCTCGGGCTGCCGTCGCTCCAGCTGGCCTGCCTGGTCACTTGTTTCTCGGGAGAGCAAAATGTGGAGCCACGAACGTACACGAAGACACCCGAGCGGAGTCGAGCGAGCCCATGCGCGAGCCGAACGGACTTCCAAGGCGCAAATCTTCAATTCGAAATCTGTCAGAAATTTAATGTTTCTAATGTTAAGTGGTCGTTAACGCCATTAACAAGATTTGTTGCGAACTTTCGTTTTAAACGAATAATTCCAAACTATTAGTCACATTAGTTTCTTTATTTTAACTTTTCTATAACTTAGTTATTTGGTAGGTGGTTTTTAATAAGTATTTAATATTCTCAATTTATTTTCCGTCGGCTAGTTCAGGTTAGAATTATTTTGGTGCAAAGGAGTGCAGTGGTAATAAAAATGCAGCTTTTGTAAAGAAGAAACGGCAGGAGATTGCAGTCACAAATGCCAGTGCTGAGGAAGTAGAAACTTTTTTAGTATCAGATGTCAAGCATTGTTCATTTTCAGCCAAAATCTCACCGGTCAAGCCATCAGCCAGTGCGAACATTCTTTCCAAGTTCACTGATGTTTTTCCTGCTGAACAGTGAAATATCCGAAGAAGAGAATTGCACTTGCATGTTACTTCACAAGTGTGTTTAGGAACATTTACTGAAAGGATGCGTGTGAGTGTTGTCTGTGGATCCTCAAATGTATGCATTGAAGTAAAACAATGAATGTAATTTGCTCTTCAGTTAGTGAACAAGCGTAATAATTGTGAACAATTGTTAAATAAAATTTCAAATAGCCATCGTCTACCCTAACATCATCTTGTAGTAGGCCACCACATGAAGTAAATAGAAAAATTGTGGATGCTTCTTTGCAAATAGGTAGGGGACATTCAGCAATAGAGCAGTTTCAATGGTAATTGGTTTACCATGAATGAATGTTTCAACTTACAATTCTCATGTTCTCTCTGTTATTAAAAATAATACAAAAATAAGAGGAAATTTTGAGACTTTCATATGTAGCCATACATAAAGCTTACATAGATGTTCTAGATTCAGTCAGTGATGAAGTTATAAATTTTTTAGTATTGTATGATGGAACATGGCATAAACGAGGCACTACATGTCGTTATGTAATGGGAATTGTTATCGATATCTTGACTGGTCATGTGGCTGATTTTCATGTTTTGTCAAAATACTGTGGCACTTATGAAAAGAACAAGAGCAAATTATGAGAAAAAAGCTGTGAATATAAAAAATGGAAAGAAATTCATGATTTAAGTGGAGAGTGTGTTAGTAATTTTAATGGATCTTCAAAAGCAATGGATGTAGCTCATCATTTTAGATATACAACAATACTGTCAGATGGTGATGCAAAGACGTTCAATCACCATCTGAAACTAAACATCTATGGAGACAACTTTATTATTAGAAAAGAAGAATGTATAAAACATATGATGTAAAGATTTAAAACAGACTACAAAAATATTACAAGAATAGAAAGTGAAGGGTGTTACACTTGGTAAAAAACAAGCGAATTTAAAGGATGACATAGTTATTTGTCTTAGCAAATTATCACCAATGCCATCCAGAAGAATATTCCAGATGTGCAGAGAGATGAAGTCTGCAATACTTGCCACCTTATACCATGCAATGCCAACAGACTTGAAGCCATAGCATTTTAAATGCCCTAAAGAAGAAAATTCATGGTGCTTCTACAATCGAGCTCAAGGGAATGAAATTTCAAAACATGGCAAAAGCAACAAGAAAACTTGCAAAAAATGAATTACTGGAATGCGTATATGGGAAAACACAGAATGCAAATGAATATTTGCATCGTTTTGTTTGGAGCAAGTGCCCAAAAGAAACCTTTCTTTCCAGAAAAAAGATTGAAATTGCTGACATCAGCAGTGTCCCAGTTCAATATGGGATGTGAGGCCAGTGAAAAGAGCATGCTTCAGGAATCAAAGTGACATCTCCTAAGAAAATAAAGATATTATGAGAGACAAACGTCGTCTCCACAAAAGTGAAATGGCGTTGCAACTAGACTTTAAAAGTGCTTAAAAAAGCCAAGTCAATAAAAGAAGGAAAGGTTTGTCAAGTCAATAAAAGAAGTAAAGAAAAAAGATGAAGATGCAATGTATGCTTCTGGGCAATTTTAAAGAAAAATTTTATTAATAAACTGTAAATGCACTATCTTAAATTTTCTTTTTCACTTTCCCGGTAATTAATTTTCCTTACATTCTCCCATATCTAAAAGTTCCAACTTTCACAATTTTCAATCAATTAAAGTAATAATGTAGGAAAATTGTTAAGATTGTAGATTAATATAATTATGGTAGTATTTTTGCCTTAACCCATTAGTGCATGTGATTCGATAAATCGGATGCTAAGAAAAGCGTCAACAATGCCTGTGATTGGAGACTTATCTGTTTGAGGTATACAAGAATCATCTTTCGCATTGTTGGAAAGTCATAAATTAAATGTATATGCTGCAACTTTCAGAAGTTTTAGATTTATAGCAATTAGAATGCAAGATGACGCATTACAGTCTTGTTGTTTCACGTAGCTAGTAAGTTTTCATATAATTATAATATCTAACCTTCATTGATACGAAACAAATTTTGTACGAAATGAAATAATGAAGGTTGTGTTTTCCATTTGAATTGGTATTCTAAGAAAATAATTATAAATTACTAAACTATTTCAAATTAATTTTCGTGATCCGAAATATCGGAGGGGACACCTATCATTGCAATACAGTATTTCAGAATGGCTACGTCTTTTCTCTCTATATTTCAAGCAACTGCTTCTAAATGAAAAAGTATTGTTTGCTTATCTGTAACTGGAATTTTGAGTATGTTGGAAGAAGAACACACAAAAGGTGCCAACAATTGCGAGCAATGATTTTCACTCTTCTGCAGAAATTATGCATATTAGACGGAAAGCTCGCCTCGCTCGACTCCGCTCGGGTGTCTTCGTGGACATTCGTGACTCCGCACAAGTCTGCCTGGCCCCGCAGACCCGGATTACCGTGCTCGCCCCGCCGACTGGACCGGAAACCTCACCATTTGCCTCTACGAAGCTGTGAATGGGTTTGCAGCGTGATCGCCGTTCAGGACAAGCCGCACTGGCAAAGTCTTTGGCCTGCCTTTCAAAGACAAAGAGTTGTTCCTAAGATGTAAAGGTGTGGACCAAAGGTGGTTAAATAACGGAAATAGGGGAGGGGTCTCTCATAGAACTTACCCCCTTCAGAATAGGAAAATCAGCTAGAGATGCCATTCATCATAAAATCATTATTTACTCATTTTCTATAGAAACGAAAGACATTCAATATGACACTTGAAAACTCTTATATAAATTAACCAATAAAAAAATTAAAATTCAGCTTACAGGAACAGTTTTTGTATGGAAACATCTAGTCTGCTGCACAATATACCTCCTCCCTCCCACATTACACACACACACAGAAAAATGCTGTTTGGACACTAATTGATGTCGGTGGTATTATTGTTGCAGACCAAATCAATTAACTACATTTATTTATTGAACATCAAATACAGTTAAAAACTGTGTGTGACCTGCTGTGGGGAGAAGTGTATTGTGTGCAGGTTTTTGAAATTCTGGGATACCTACTAAAATGTGCATTTTTGGCAAGACTTGATAAGAAAGTTCCTCCACGGTAATTAAAACTATTTGCAAAGGCAAATCAGCTATTCATTTTGACTGTCCCTTTACGTGAAGAAATCGAGGACGCCCTGCCCTTATAATATGGATCTGCCGTAATAATACGGGGAACGACAAATTGAATATTTCCAGATATCAGAAACACTGTTCAAAATATCAATAATCATGAGGGAGTAAATCATGAAAATCCGAGGGAGTATGTGCTGTTGTAGCACCACTAGTTTCCATACAAGATACTGGACTATGGGAAAAATCAAAATGAGTATGTAATTGGTCTGTTGAAATATTAACTTTTTAAATATTACAAGCGTACCCGTGCGAGAACTCTCGCATGTTAAAACCCACCCTTTCTCTATCCATTTGTCTATGCTTTCAATTAAGAAGGAAAGTTGTTAATGAAAAATGTTAATTTTTTTAATGTACAAATGTAACTTCTAATGTACTTGGAGAATATCAAACAAAAATAACAATACAATTGATGTTGGAAACTAATTTTCAATAAAAGTTTATTCAGCATTATAGAGAGATGTTCTCGGAACAATTCATTAAAAACAACTTTGAACAAATTATTCACTCCTCCTTGAGAGTTAACTTTTTGCTTTCCTTGATAGTCACAAACATAATAGAAAAGGTTTTTACTCTTCAGAAAGCAAAGCAAAGTTAAGTAGTGCGTAATACCGATCGAGCAAGTACAACCTTACTCTTTGCAATATTATTTGAATATCTTTGATTTGTATGAGGAACAGAGGGGGTTTTAGAGTTCAGGGTGCCAACTTGCTAGGGTGCAAAAATAGAAAAATTATTTGTGTGAGACCAAAACATACATGGAATAAAGAAATGATCCAAATTTTAAAAAGAAAAAATTACAAGAGAAATAATGAAAATATACAGTGTGTCCGGGGAGGAAACGTTGAAATTTCGAAAATAAGCTCTTGAGACAATTCTAAGCATATTTTGTCTAATAAATTACTTGGATATTCTGAGTGGTTGAGCCGCAATAAGCACTCAAAAATTGGTTTGAAAAATTGATTTCTAGGCACAAATTTGCATTATAGAAGCATAGAAACACTCCAGAAACATAGAAGTTGTTTATTATTTACAAAAAAATGAATATATTTGTTCAGAAAGAAGAATTAAGCAAGAAATAAAAAAGCAACCAATTTACACAATTCGACTACTCTCTTATTTCTCACTTAATTTTTCTGTCTGAGCTAATATATTCATTTCTTTTGTAAATAATAAACAATTTACATATTTCTGGAGTGTTTCTATGCTTCCGTAATACACATTTTTGCCTGGAATTCATTTTTTCAAACCACATTTTGAGTGCTCATTTCGGCCCAACCATTCCGAATATCCACGTAGTTTATTAGACAAAATTATGCTTAGAATTGTCTTACGAGCTTATTTTCGAAGTTTGGACGTTTCCTCCCCGGACACCCGGTATAGATAAGTGGAAAAAGAACAACACAATAGTTCCTTACACAGATGTCGACTTTATAAATTTTTTAACATAATGTGTGGTTGATGTATTTGAAAAAGCGCTGGATGCAGGAAAATGTATTTTATACACAATAACCTGTGAATAAATAAATAAACTGAATAGTGGTCATTTGAACCAGCCCGTGCGTCCTGTGCCCAGGAAGTTGCCTAGGTTGCAAGCGACGCTCTCTCGTTACTTCGGCCATAGACTAAGGATGTCTTTACTCTATGCTTCGGCACATTGTCACATATCACACTTCTGAGAAAAAATGATTTCTTAGAATGGTAAACCTCTTTTATACAGTTCCTTTATTTGTACTGATTCTACTTGTATTTATTTCCTCTTGTTGATAATTATTATTCGAATAATGGAATTATTTTGAAATATTTGCAGCATTTTTCATTAATATGCATTTATTCATTTTAATTAACTGTGAGAATTCAGCTAAGGTGAAAATACTGGAGGCAGGCCCTTTAAGTTACTACAATAGATATAACAATGTTTGGAGTCGGCGCCGTGCCCGAGATTGCTAAGGAAGTAGTGCCGTAGTGATCTCGTACCGAGGAGTCGCGAGTTCGAGTCCCACCTCGGGCATGGCTGTATGTGTTAGTCAATTCACCCCCTATCATCACCATATCGTTTCATCCTCATACCATAACGTGAAATCCAATAATGGTCGCTAATGACCTAGTCGTTGATGCGACCTGAAATAATAAGAAGTTTGGAGATCACCACTTCGAAAAATGTGTGCCTTTGGTACGACTGTCTTTAGAGTGACCATATTCTTTCCGTCATTTCCTGATATATTCATAGACGGTTGACCTCTATGAATTTAAGTTTACCTTTTTACCTTTCAGTAATTGTTTTGTTAGCCTCGCTGTTGACCCTGGGTAAAAGATATATACGTTTTGAAAAGAAATTGAATTAACAAATCCACGGTATTATATATGAAACTGGGTTTCCTGATCATCGAAAAAATAAGATTGAATTTTTGTGACAAAATATTGAATTTTTACATAAAAAGTACTTTTGGCGGCACGTAAAATTTTCCCGACCGCCGGCTTCGGATCAATATTGACAGTAATGCTAGATGTAAACCGGCCGGGAGACAAAGAAAATCCACAATTACCAGTCTTCCACAACAAATCGATTTGTATGAAATTCCGCATGTACAATTGAAGTAAATGCTTACGAACAAAACAATTATGTCAATTACAACAAGAGGTGCACAAATTTCTCTCATTATTGAAAATAGTCACATAATAATGAAATATATAATTATTTTTAGTATAACAACTAATTTTTAACTTGAAAAAAGCCAAATCAACCAATTTCAATGAAGTGACTGTGGTGATGTTTGTATTAACATAAGAAATTATCACATTTTATACAAGCATATTTTGGGCGACAATTTTTTTCCTTGTAGCAGACTGACACATTTTTCTTTTTGTACTGTGTGGTTCCATAGGATCGTATTTTCATTTTTTGTTTTCTGGATTTAGTTCGCATTTGTTGTATTTCTCCTGGAAGACTATTAATTGTGGATCATTGAATTTCTTTGAGTAACAAACCATGGAGTTATCAGCATTTTGGAGATCACCATATTCACTCATGTTGAGAACTATATACGTCGTGCAGAGAGAATATTCCGTTCACACACGAACACAAAAATCAAGCCCGAAAGATTTGGCGTGAGAGGAATGCAACGCAACGGCACCGAGAAATTCTGCGAACAGTATGTGACGCCTTTTGGCGCGTGGGGCTGGCAATCCCACGCGTCGCGCGCGGTCAGAAAGACGAGCTACGTGACCTATCGTCATCCGGCTTATCTTGGGGTAACCTCACCAGCGGATGCAGAATCGTTCAACATTGAATGTCACCAGAACTCATAATCTTACACCTAGAGCTCAGCGAGATATTGAGTTCTTAAAATGCAATGGGTCTACTAGACTCATGCGCGCCTAACGTAGGGTTAATAAAAGAAATGCATTTGTTAGTTCCACATTTTAAAAAATTGAAGAAAATGAAAGAAAAAATTGGAGCCATTTCTGAGAAGATAATTGCTTGAAATTTCAAAATTGCCTATGTTTCACGCAAAATTACACAAAAAATACTCATGTTTTCGAAAGATTGAACGTTACGATTGATTGAACGTACGATTGAACGTACGATACGAAAGATATGAATACGAAAGATGTAATACGAAAGATTGAACGTTACCTCATTTGAAGATGTTTCCGATGAACACGTTTCAATAAGAAAATAAATTTTCTTCTTAATTGTAGTTGTAGGAAGACGCCTAAAAATATTGATTTTGCAATTTTCGAAAATTTGGGATTTTTAAAGAAAATTAAGATCTTCGCCATTAGACCTTGACCAAAACATTTGACGGCATATTTTAGAAATAAAAAAAATAATTCCAGGGGCTTTAGGTAAAATACCCTCAAAATTGAAATATATAATATAATACATTACAATAAAAATATCCATATTTTATTGTGGATATGTGTTGTGAGTTGGAGTTTCATTCGTATTTATGAACGGTGATTTTGCTCCCTGCATTATAACATTCAACTTGAATTATTTGATCAAAAAATATTTATAATTAATATTATTATTTTAAATTTATATACCTAATATTGTACTATCTTTTTGTTATTTTATGTGTAATTTTTATGTATTACAGTTTATACCGGATGATGGGGCCACAATGTGCCTGCTAATCTGGTAATACAATAATTTAAATGTCAAAAATATTGAGGTGTAACAAAGGAAAAATAACAATTAACATATAAGTTTCAAATGCAAGGGGCCACGACAACAGCCAGATCGATTGGGGACATCAACGTTAATGAAAATCTTGCTTACGGTTTATCGTTGTTCACAGACAGACGGACGGACGTGACGACAGTTTTGCCGTCAATCGATTTTACTGTCTCAAGGACCCATACATGAATTCTGATTACACAACATGTTAGAGAAATTAATTTACTGTTTATAGGGACAAGATTTATCCACTTTTTCATTACCAGGCCCGACAACAAGAGTTTCTGCCGAAAATTCCCCGTTTTTCTCCCCCGCAGCATTACAATACTTTCTTTATACTGCGTAAGCAGTAGCGAGAAAGTGAAAATAGCTCAAATATATATATATATATATATATATATATATATATATATATATATATATATATTAGACAGTCACTAGTAAAAGCGATTCTTCCACAGCGTGCCAAACGTTCAATTTAGCGCTAAAAGTTAGCCTTAATTTAAATAATAAATAATTCGGCGTCTCATTATAAACTGAGTCGTTTTTTTAAATATTAGTAAGCGAAATAAATATTTTCTTCTTAGGAATGATAAGTACTTACCAGAATGAAGAATCCATTTTTCACACAGAGCTGGATTCGTTGTTGGAAATTTATGAAAACTTATTCCTGGATGTTTTCGATAACTGTTGTCACAATCGGCATACGAGCATTTTCTTCCACAAGACAATGTGAACTTACTTCTCTGGTCGAAAATTAATATAGCGTATACTCCGTTCGACTTAAACTCCTTGGAGAAACCTCGCTTGTAAGTCGTCCGTAAGCATTCGCAAACTGTACTGCGGTAGTTGTTCACTCCGGGAGTGCTTGTCGCCCTACTTTGATTTTTTGTGGTGGTTAATTACTTTAATTGAATGGGGATTTTTGTGGTTTAAAAGTGAAGTTTTTGTAAGAATTGAATTATTTGGAATCTAGTTTCTCTTCATAGTTGTAATTTTAAAGAGGGATTTTTGGACTTTGCATATCTGCAAAGGTGCACGTAAATTTGCATTGAGCCTCCAGTGGTCGCGGTGTTGTACGGAGAACACTCAATGAGATTGTTGCTCTTGGCCAACCTTTCGAGAAGATATCTTTCGTGAGATCATTCTATTCTTGTCTTATCTCTTTCACTGAAATCTGGAAACCTGGCCGCTTCCTTGTTGCCAACAATGTACGTTTTTGCCAGATGATAAGTAAATGTTATAAGGAGTACAAAGCTTTTGTGCCAAGTATAAAGCTCGAGAAGTTGTATTATATATCGTGCCGCGACATCAGGAGTGTTTTTGGAGATTACGTATTGTGTTCGAATTTATTTGATTTTTACTAATTTTCATGATGTAAAACATGTAATCATGAAAAATAGTAAAAATCAAATAAATTATATGTATATATACATACATATAATTATATATAATTATATACATATATAATTATATACATATAATTATATTATATATAATAAATGATTGAATAGATAAAATATAATATGATAACGAATAAAATTACTATGGGTTATTATTATAAACTTTTCTTCAAGCATTTTGTTATACGTGTCTTATTCACTATTCCACAATATTGCTGCATGCAAAGGCAAAATGTATAACTTAAAGCGCATCTTTGCATATATATATATATATACATATATATAAAAATTCAATTTTACGACACATGTAAATTAGAATTTTGTATCTATTTTTCCCAATATCTCCACAATCCAAATTATTTCCCAAAAAAGTTTGACCTTAAAGAAAAAATCGTACAACGAAGGGTTAATATATTTTTCAATTATTGATGTCCCTGTTGGTGAGAAGTAAAACGGAAATTATGTTAATTTAATATAGATTACGATAATTTATATTCAGTCCCTATTTAATAAATTAATTTAACATAGATTACGATAATTTATATTCAGTCCCTGATTAATAAATGCTTGAGCAACGCAGGACACTTCACCCACTATATGATAAATAATATTGTTTTTAAAAAGCGTTGCAATGAATGGATAAGAGAAGTGCTCGCATGATTATAATAATTATGGTCACAGGATCACGTCATTGTTGGGATGCAGTTAATTGGTAGAGTGTAGGCGGAAGGTCCCGCGTGCTCACGCTTAGGGCAACAGCCCACCATGTGCTCCCTAAATATAAATGCCGTAGAAAGATCTTGTGGCAGTAATAGTTTCAATAATTTGAAAATACCGCCAGTGAATGGTGGAGGGGTGAAATCGTAGTGGGGGCAGAGTCGCGACCTGTGCGCACTCTACTCGGTTACCACATTTTACGGAACTAAGATGCGACGGTGGTGCCATCTCTGAATGAGTCACCTTAAAAGCGTAACCTCAGTGCTGCTGGCAGTGAGCTGTCTATACATCCTTAGTCTATG
>JAHLJT010004986.1:0-47133 GCA_031308135.1 Acheta domesticus | reverse complement strand
ATGAGTTATTTCACAACTTTTGATTGTATGTTGTAACTTCCGCGAGTCTGCTAGTTATTGGAAGGACGTTGGGGTGAAGTTATACTCAAATCAGAGTACAACTTTTATTACGAATTATTTTCGTCAAACAAAAGTGTATTTTCAAATAATTTATGATGGAGTATATTGATGGAGTTGAAGAGACTAAACCCAGAATGTAAAGTATCATTATTTTATGGCAAATATCTACTTCATTAGGAGAATTGAGGCTTTTTAAATGCATAAGTTGCCCTTTTTTCAGATTATGTTGTCAATGTGGAATAGTTATCGAACCAAATGCTGCGAATATGTGTGTGGCATGTTTGCGGTCTCGGATTGATATAACCGAAGGGATTCCAAAGCAAGCCATAATACATTTTTGTAAAGGATGTGAAAGGTAGTTCACAAATACAATTCTAGTGTATTGTTCTTTAACATCAGTTTAATTTCATGTTAAAAATTTTCCTTAGATACCTAAACCACCTTCTGAATGGGTTGCCTGCACTTTGGAATCGCGAGAATTGTTGAGTGTCTGTCTTTTTAGATTGAAAGAATTGAAAAGGGTAAGATTGGTTGATGCTGGGTTTGTATGGACTGAACCTCATTCAAGACGAATTAAGGTATGTATTTCTGAAAGACTTTTTTTTATGTTTTGCAATACAAATTATGCAATACTTGTAAATTGCAAGTTTTAAATTGTTTTTGAGGGTCAAAATTGTTATTTTGTATTCAGTATTCAAATAATTGAGATATACTGTTGTCAGTTTCGCATGGAAAAACATTATTTTTGTAGGTGAAATTAACAGTTCAGGGTGAGGTGTTGGGAGGAGCAGTCTTGCAGCAAGTTTTTGTTGTTGAGTTTACTGTGAATACGCAAATGTGTGAAGATTGTCATCATGTTGAAGCGCAAGATATTGGCGGGCTCTTGTAAGTGAAATCATGAAATAAGCTCTTTTGTTTTTCTTCAGTAATCAAATTCATTTGAATGATAAGTCCTTTCTTTTTAGGTTCAAGTTCGACAAAAGTGTGATAACAAGAAAACTTTCTTTTATTTAGAGCAACTTATATTAAAACACAAAGCTCATGAGCAGACTTTAGGAATTAAACCATTCATGGTAAGAGTTTTAGTACTACTAAATTTTTGAGTAGAAAAGCTTTGAAACAACATTGATAAAATATATTAATTTTCACAGCATCAAAGAGTTCATTAAGTAGTCAGTCTGGAAACTCCTTATTAGCTGTGGCAGAATAAAATAGTCTTCACATCATACATCAGTTCAAATTCTCATTGATTACAGTAATCCCTTGACATCTGCAGATTCGCTATTCACGAGTTCCGAACATTTGCGATTAGAGAAATGTTACCGGTTTTAACATTTGTGAGTGCGTCTTTCAGTCGTACATTTTCTTTTAAGAGAGCACATTTTGTTTCCTTTATCAGCATCATTTGGGAACCAACTGGGAAACTTAACCAAGTACCTTTCTGCAAAAATCTCAAATTTGAAATGTCAATTCACATTAATAGAAAAACAAAAGTGTAAAATAATTCATTCAGTTGCGTCAAGTTGAGGTAAGGGTTTGGCCACAGGAACAGAAAAGTCATTCAGGATCTGTGCATCTGTATTGCAATGATTTCACTGAAGAGTAGCTTCAGGAAATAATCAGCATAGGAAACCCATTCGAACGTAATTATGACCTAACTAAAACGAAACTACGTCCTGGAGAGAGACAGAAGCAGCAACTCTTTCCACTTTTGTATACTAGAATGAGGAGGGTGATGAAACAAAAAATAATCTAATCCTATATCCAATCACTTTCAACAACTTTGAAATAAGTTAAAAATATTGTTTTAATTCTTCTCTTTGGGACATTAATTGTGATTTTGTTTGTACTAGGGCCTACTCAGTTCTGTGCAATTGTTTATCATTTCTACTTTATTTTTTAAAACAGTTTTTTTTTATATCCAGGAACCTAACCCATGTTCTTTCTTTAAAATAGACTCAACATTCATGAATTTGACATTCATGATAGTTTTCAGGAACATAACCCTTGCTAATGCTGAGGGATTACTGTACTTTCAATAGATATTACAAAGTTAAATACACCATGTTTAACTTTGTATCATATAATAGGAAGGGAAACTTGCTTGGCTCCGTCTGTAATAAGGTGCATGCAGAAATTCACAGCTGTGCTTTCTGGTTAGAATGCATATTTGATCATTGTGGCACCTGGCACAGAACCATGGTACTGAATCTTTCTCTTTGGACATCCAATGTAGATACCATCCTTTGAAATATCATGTATTCCACTATTTTTGTGCCTTAAAAAGAGAGAGAGTGAGAGAGTACAGGAAGAATTTGAAGAGGGCAATTATATAACTAGTGGTGCTACCAAATGGCACAGACTTTCCTGTATTAGTTTTTCTATTTCCTTGGGTCAGGCTAGCTATTTGGAATTACCACATACTCGTGCCAGCTGCCATCTATCTCTGCCCTAAGTACATATTTTTGACATTTTCTTAATTTTTCGGTTTCCAAGTGGTAGAACGGAAATATTAATTTTAGAATATCAAAGAACACTAAACCTCGTTCTAAATGGTAACTTTCTTCAAAAAATTTGGAGCTGGTGTTAAGAAAATGGCGTTTTGAGTGCTACTAAAAATGCGAAATTTGAAGCTCTTTTCACAAGAAAATTTTTGGTGTTCAAAACCTTCATTTGATGTATTTGCAGCACTTCTTACAAATAAAATAGTGTTTACATTGCTGTTGCAATTCTTAAGACAAATTTTAGAATATCAAAAGAACACTAAAAACCTCGTTTCTAAATGGCAACTTTCTTCAAAAAATTTGGAGCTGGTGTTAAGAAAATGGCGTTTTTGAGTGCTTCTAAAAATGCGAAATTTGAAGCTCTTTTTCACAGAAATTTTTGAGTGTTCAAAACACTTCATTTGATGTAATTTGCAGCACTTTAACTTACAAATAAAAATAGTGTTTACAAATTGCTGGTAATGTGCATATTAAAGGTGCGAGAGATCTTTCAAAAGAAATACATTTGTGTAATTTTTTAAAAGAAAAAAACAAAAACAAAATGAACTTTGTCTTATTAAAGAGTGCAATTTGCACTATCCCTTCGCGAAGTTTGAAGAAAAATTCAGAGCATTTTTGAGAAAAAGACGTTTGAGCATTTCTGAAAATGCGGAATTTGGAGCTAGTTTTCACAGAAAAACAGTTTGAGTTTTCAAGAAACTTTACTTGACATTATTTACAGCACATGTACTTATAAATATAATACTGTGCTCAAATAGCACTAATGTAAATATTAACGACGTGGGAGACAAGTAAAAAAAAATACATTTTGAAAAAACTAAAGAATAGAGTAATCTGGCGTTTATGTCATTCATCTCATACATTTATCACAATCCCTACCAGAAGTTTAAAGAAACAATTTGGTGATGTTTTTGAGAAAATCTTGGTTTTGCGTTTTTTTTTTTTTTATTGCACATATTGCAGACAGTATTGCACGAAAACTTCTAAAATTTTCAAAACAATGTACATTATCTTAAAGAAAGAACTCGCTATGAAGAACAAATTTTATTTGAAGGAAAGATCTCTATCTGCAATTTTGTAGTTGGAGGAAGACTGTGAATAAAATTCAAACCTGCAATTTTTGAAAATTCAGTATTAACTGTGAAAATTGGACCTCAGCCACCTTAATAAGTGTATTTTACTCTATTCTTACAAGAAATTTAAAGAAAAAATTTGGAACAGTTTTTAAAAAATGTTTGAAAATGTCTGGGGTCTTCCTGTAAAGTACCCCCCAAAAATAATGAATGATGATCAAAATCGCAGAATTTCGATTCATGGCAGATGAACAGAGGTTTCTTCAATTTGAAAAAAATCGTAAGCATAGTTTACACGCTAGTGTTGTTCACATACACTGGATGGACGGATGGACATTTTACTTTCAATTGGTTTTTTAGTTTCAAGGTCTTACAAAATGGATCCTGGCTACACCAGTGCTTGGGGTTTGTTTTTCTTAATTTAGCAACTGGATTTATCCACGTTTTCGTTATTACAGCCTGGCAGCAAATTTTTTTCTGCCGAAAAATTCGCCGTTTTTTCGCCCAACATTACATAACTTTCCCTATTCTACATATATTACTCCGTATATACGTACATATAAGGGAAAGTTAAATGTGTTGGTGGATCCTGCCTTTACGGTGCACCTTCGACTATGCTTCCTCGATTACTGTGCCATGATGTGATTTATTCTCTTCCAATCAGTGCGCAGAAACGTTATGTTTAAATTATTTTGATAAACATGTAAAAGAACACTTACTTGTCAGTTCAGAATATTATACTGATTTTACGATTTATAACATAGATGCTTTTAAGGTTTGTAAGTGTCATTCACTTCTGATTCTTGTGTCGTGAATGATAGATAAATCGTTTACACAGTACATTTAAACAACTTTTTCCATGACAATGATAAACAAATAATCAGGATTTTCAATTGAGCCATATGGCGGACTGACAAATGAATTATTTTAAAATTTGATAAAATAATGAAATGCATTAGCTAGTAATATATTATCCATTTCAGCTACAGTAACTCATATTTCACTCCTCTTCCTGACTCTGAGAAACTTTTATCTTAATTGTGCTGAACAGCCGACACTTGTGCATTGTGAAGCTCAACAATCTGCCATCTTGAACTACAGCGCTTGATTACAATGTACACCATCAAACAAAATGTTGATGTTCACAAACAAAACAACATATTGGTTGCCCTGGCAATATCCTCTCCACTAGTGGAGTTGCTTCCATGTATGAAATGAATGGTAGAAGACTCGTACGTTTGTACCGCTACCTGACAAGCCAATGAAAGAAAGTAGCATTTCAAATTATGCATGTACCTTAAGATAGATGCCACTACATGGAAATGATGGTGGTGCATCCTTTAATCCATATTCTCAAACAGCAAAAGTTTACTCTCCTTTTATGTATTTCTCTATTTCTATCTTGAACATCATGAAAGAGCTGTTTTATTCTTGTGTCAGATGTTAAAAAACTTCTAATAGAAGAGTGTCACATAGAGAGTAGTAATTAGTTACAAGATTTATTTGGTTAATTTGTTAATTGTATTTTTGCAGAGGGATTGAATTTTCATTTTAATACAGAAGCTCATGCTCGGAAATTGGTTGATTTTTTACAAGCTGTTTTACCATGCCGTTATCAACAATCCAAGAAACTGATCTCTCATGACACGCATAGTAATACTTATAATTACAAGTTCACTTATAGGTAAGTAATATCTTCTCAATACATTCATGATAGAGCTCAAATTTATATGCTGTAAAAAAATGTCAAAATATGATGTGCAATACTCCTTATAAATCTCAAAAATGTAAAATTTAGAAGTGTTTAGCCAGCAAAGATGTTGAAATCATCCTTGTTACAAAATAAAGCAATAACTCTGACCCAAAATACAAATTTTTGACTACTTTGCAACTATCTAACTATCACCCGCCCTTTACATAAACATGATTGCATATTAATATTGTGCCTTTAAGCTTAAAATCTTTACTTTCTTGCTAAGGAGTAAAGAGAAAGTTTCGTAATGCTGCGCAAAAAACCAGCAAATTTTCGGCAGAAAATCTCTTTTATTACAGAGCCCTGATAAATAAAATTGATGAATCCAGTTCCTATACGTATGAGAAAAAAGATCCTCTAACGCATGGTGTATCCATGTGTTGTATCATCCATACATGTATCATGTATCCATGGTGTATCCAATCCATGTTTTGTGGGTCCATGACACTGGATAATCGAAAGTTGGCATAACATGGCATAACTCAGTGCTGTCTGAGTGTTCGTGTGTGCGTCCGTTTTTGTGTTAAATAGAACATTGGAATTATGTCTTCTTTGTGTAACGCCTGCAACAATTATGTTAACATCAAGAATAAAAGTGGTGAAGCAGATTGCATTGAATGTGATATCTGTGGTTAAACTCATCACCCGGGTTGTACGGACCTCACTGCCTCAGAAATTAAAGTGTTTGCTCTGAAGACAATGAAAAGACAGATGCTGTGGTATTGTGCAGATTGTAGGAGATGAAAAAATGATGTAAATGTTTAAAGTGGCTCTGGTAAGTTTGAACAGAAAAATTGATGAGCTCAGTCACTCGTACCAAAAATAATGGATGAAATGAAAGCTCGTGATTTGGTGCTTTCTCAGAAAGATCTGTGTATGGATTTTGAATCCCTATACGAAGAATTTCATGATCGAGAACGTCGATCGCGAAATATTATAATCTACGGAATTGAAGAAGACCAATGTTTACAAACAGAGCAACGCCTGATTCTAGATAAACTGAAAGTTAAATCCATTATCACAGAGATAAGTGGTATGGATGTTGGTCCGGATTATGTCGTGTCCACGATGCGACTGGGAAAGGTACAACAAAGTCGTGATTCATCGGTTTCATCCCCTAATGAAAAACCCAGACCCAAGTCACTTTGCTAAATACCGATTTTGCCCTCAAAATATTGAGAAATAAGAAAAAATACAAAGGAATGGCTAAAATTAGCTCTGACCGCACACCTCGTCAACGTGAACATTTGAAAAGTTTACTTTTCAACTTGAAAAGGCTACAGAAAAAGGTGATAAAAGTAAACAAATAAAATATATCAATGGAGTTCCAAAGATAATTGATGGCCTCGAGAAAAATGCTACTGGAGGAGCCCCTCCGAAAACTGATAGCCAGGCAATCCCCACTAGAAAAATCTGTTTATTATCAAAAACTGTCGTGGTTTGAGGACGAAGATGACTACATTCAACAAAGCAGCAGCCACTTTTGAGCATGTCGATATTATGATATTTACAGAGACATGGTTGAACAACGACATCTCTCCAAAGAGTTTATCCTCCCAAACTTCAGTATATACAGGTTTGATAGAAATTCAACTACTAGTCAGTTCGAGAGAGGCGGTGGAGTCTTGGTTGCTGTTCATCATAAATTAGCATTATTGAAATTACATCGATTCATAATTCAGTAGAACAACTTTTTGTAATGATCAAAATTGGTGCCTCAAGCTTAATTGTAAATGCAGTTTATATACCTCCCAATTCACCAGTAGATATTACTCGTTCACTTTACATTTGCAGACGGCAGAATTAGGAACTAATGTTGTTTTGAAAGCGAAGGTCCCCAACACACAACCGAGAATACACGAATGGTGCCGATGTCAATCAGCTGTCTCCGAAGGCAGAACAAGCGCTTCGGGCGCATCTGACAAATTATGTCTTTCTGACAGTGAGCTGGAGTCGCGCCCTAAATAATTAAGGTAATATACAACAAAATAGATCACACCACTCGCTGTTCACAACATTCCCGTACAATATTTTTATTTCTTCATTGCACTTATCTACTACTTAATGGTTATTGTTCTTGCCCTGCCAGGGTTGTGTGTGCTGCTCACCGCCATCTAATCATATTATAAACGGTCAGTATTTACTGCAGATGCGCGTTCTCATTCAGTCGGCGGTGACTTCATGTAAACAGATCGCAGCGCTCCGTCTGCAAATGTAAAGTGAACGAGTAATACTTATGTGACTTATACAGAATGTCTCGAACAAATTTTTGAATTAAACCCAACATCTAAATTTTTCATTGCTGGCGATTTTAATCTACCTCGTGTAATCTGGACTATGTAAATTCCGAATTAATGTGTAAAATTTCAGATGCCTCAAATGATGAACTCATATCAACCTCATTACTTTTGAATTCATTCAATTATTTAAATTTATACCAATCTAACAGCATTTTTAATGCTAATAATAGAACACTTGATTGATTTTTTTGTTCAAGATGTAAATAGTGAAACGATATGTTCGGATTTCTCTTTTGTACCCTGTGATCCACATCATCCTGTCTTGGATATATTATTCTCACTGAATGAAAAATTCACTAGCCTTGATTGTCAAGATATTAAATATAATTTTGAAAAAGCCGATTATGACAAGATAAATAATGATATAATATCACTTAACTGGTTACCATATCTTCAACAAAATTCACTGGAATCAGCACTCTCATATTTTTATAATGCGATATTTGAAATAATTCGTGAACATGTTCCTGATCAGATTATTTTCCCTGATTCTTATTCACCATGGTGTTCACGTGAGTTGAAAAAGTTATTGTCAGAAAATCTAATGCTCACACTTCCTACAAATTGTCTGCAGATATTAATGGTTATAGACTGTTTTCTAGTATCCGTAAACAATGTATAAAAAAAAAGCTATTGATGATTATAATTCTTATGTATTGAAAATCGAATCCTCTTTAAATTATAATATTAAATCTTTTTGGAAGTTTACAAACTCTGTGAGGGGAATAAGTGGTTTACCGAATGTTATGTCCTTTATGATATCAGAGCATAAACAGGAGAAGAAATAGTTGATTTATTTGCGAACTTCTTCGAATCTGTGTACACCAATGAAGATCTGGATGAAGAAATTGAAAATCATTATAATTACTCTGAAATTAACATATCTAATATTGAACTATCACAACGTGATATTCTTATGTATATAGAAAAATTAGACACTAAAATTGGCCCCGGGCCAGATGGAATACCACCGTCATTTTTAAAAAACTGTAAAACTAATTTAACGCCAATATTGCACTATCTTTTTTCAAAATCACTTCTTGAAGGTTCTGTTCCGGCTATCAGGAAAAGAGTTTTATAACTCCTATCCATAAATCTAATGATCGATCTGTTATAGGAAATTATAGAACGATTTCAAAATTGAGTGCTGTACCTAAATTATTTGAAATGATCATAACAGATAAACTTGCACTGTCTCTGAGAAATGTTCTAATAGATGAACACATCGGTTCAGACACCAGCGTTCAACAACTAATTTATTAACATTTCAACACTATACATTAGAAAAATTAGAATTAAATTCACAAGTTGACACAATTTATACAGATTTTTCAAAAGCATTTGATACCATTAATCATAAAATATATTAAAGAAACTATATAATTTAGGTATACATGGTACTTTTTTGAAATGGGTTAAAAATTATCTGACTGGTACGGTTCAAAATGTAAAATTTAAATCATTTATTTCAAGAGACAATAGTTACCTCTGGTGTTCCTCAGGGCTCCCATTTGTGCTCTTTATTATTTAATTTATTTGTAAATGATTTGAAATTTCAATTAAATACATCTTCATTCCTAATGTATGCCGATGATCTGAAGTTATATCCGAAATAAGAACAATTTCAGAATGTCATGATTTACAAACTAGTTTAAACTCGCTATTTTTATGGTTTTAAGCAAATAAACTTGAACTGAATATACAAAAATGTAAAATTATGACTTTTTCTAGAAAGAGGGACAATATCAGGTTCCATATGGATAAATGGGCAAAATCTCGAACGGGTCTCTCTGATGAAAGATTTGGGAATCCTTTTTGATTCTAAATTGAAATTTTCATATCACATGGATGCAGTGGTTTTGAAAGCAAATCGTATGTTGGGATTCATTAAACGGATGACAACTGATTTTTCAAATATGTGGTCACTTCGGATCTATACTTGTCGCTTGTTCAACCAATCCTATATACGGATCCCAGATATGGTCACCCATCTATGATAATTATATTCATAAAATAGAACGTATTCAACATAAATTTTTTAATTTTGTAGCATGGAAATTGGGATTACCCTCTCCTAGAATCAATCATGATTACAGCCAAGTTTCAGTGTTGCTAAATTTAGCTCATTAAAATCTTATAGAAAAATTTGTTGAGTGAGTTCTTATTAAATCTGCTGGATGATAAAATTGACTGTATATATCTTCATGCCAAATTATATGGAAAGTACCTGACGAAAATCTCCGAATAAATGAACCTATTACGTTTGTAGTACCATATAGAAGACAAACCAATTTTTTATATGCGCCGCTATGGAGAATGTCTAAACTTATGAATGAGTTAAAATATCGACAACCATATTGCGAAAAATTGTATTGATCAAGCGAGAACTTTATTACTAAATGATTTACATGATAAATATCATCAAATATTTGTAACTTGTATAGTATCTATAATTTCTTTTTTATAGACTCAAATCACACTTTATACTATGTATATGTATTGGGCGATTGCCTATTATAATAAATAAATAAATAAAATTTAAAAAAAAAAACATCTATCTGTGAACAACACTAGTGGCTAACCGTTCAGCCAATATTATCCAAAATTGATACACCTGAATTAATCTGGCTGATGTCGCAGCTCCTGGAATTTGAAAGTAAATTTTAATTTTTGTGTGGTACCTTAACATGAAGCCCCTGAGATGTTTTCCAAATTTTCAAAGAATGCGCTCCATTGTTTTTAAGTAAATTTGTTATTTTGCATAGTGTGAAGAACATTCAAGACAATGGTGCAGGTCTCATGTTCTCTGAAAACTGATTTTTTTTGAAAATTGCAAAAGGTCAGAATTTTTTGGAGTCTTAAAGTTTACTAAAATATTAATGATGATATTTTTTTCTTTTCATGAAATCTGTGTCCTTATAGATTAAGTGAAATAATGTCATGTTCATTTTTTTCAAAAATTTGAGTATTTTTCTCCTAATTTTTCATGAAAATACGGGTTAGAATGTACATGCTGTTTTAGCACCACTAGTTAGAAATAAGAACTATTCCTTATTTAACTACGCAGAGTTTTTTTTTCCTTCGGGAGTCCTGGTATACTAACTTTTAAATAACTAATTGACTTACCTGAGCCCAGTGCTTTTTATCCACAGTGAATGTTGGTGAGGACTAAGGCAGGCTCGACTTGTTTAAGACCTGACAGGCAAGGGCCCACGTGAGGGTGGAATGGTTAAACAGTAATGAATAGAGACCGAATTTTTATGTAATTACATGTTTTTTATTTTTCTACTTACCGTTCTCAAATTTTTTAATCTTGGCAAATTGCCGATGTCCTAGCACAATATCAAATTTTTTTTCGTTACATATTTTTTACATATTTGGCACTATATTATGTATTTTACATATTTCGCTATTTCCCAAAACATTTCTTTTTTATTTTATTAATTTTTCCGTACATATTTTCATGAATGAAGTATTTTTAAAAAGTTCAGTGTTTTTTTCCTACATTATTACTGCATATTACTGTGTACTCTACTCTTGGTATGCTTCGTGAAGATGCCCTTGGATATTCACACAGTACGACACGCGTGTGCCTCAGTTTCCTCAGTGGAGGGAAGCATGCGCATCAGCACAATCATTCTCACCTTAGGTGTGAAAAGTCTCATTGACGCCGCATTTGGCGACCTTTAACCTTGATTTCCAAGAACTTTGGCAATCGCTGTCGTGTAACACTTTGATGAGAATATTCCATGCTGCAGTGATATTTTGCTGGTCCTAAATTTCGCCTGTTTGTTCGATGGCTTTCTATTGTGTGTAGTCCTGCTAAACTACATTCCTAGATAACAATTTGTGAAGGTTTTTCTACTGATTGGAAAGTTGTATGGTGCAAGTGTACTTCAACCTGTGCTTTCCAAATGATTTTTGAAACGTTTGCATTGATTTTAAAATTTCTATAGGAATTTTTTTATAAATGTATGTTCGTATTATGTAAATTAGTTTTATAGTTAGAGTATTTTAATATTACATATCATATCCAGTTTTACATATTTTTTACATATTCGTACTATTTTCATACATATTTATGTACATATTTGACATTTCATACTACATATTTTTTCTGGTCTCTAGTAATGAGCTAGAATAAGTTTGAGAGATGATAGTGGATGTGCGGTAGTGCATGGAAACCTTACACTTGGGCAGGGTTTGGGCAAAATACTTGAAAAATGTATTTCAGATACCAAATACAAAATACTTCGCCGAAAGTATTTTAGATACCAAATACAAAATACTTTCATAGAGTATTTTATATACAAAATACAAAATAGTATTTTACAATACTTTAGAAAATACAAAATACAACCAACAGTGTTTTACACATAATAGTGTCTATCCTATTTTTTTTCTCTTTAAAACGATTATACACTTTCAAAATTCACATTAAAATTTTATTATTAAAAATATATAACATTCTTTATACAAAAATGTTTCAAATGAAATTTTGAACCCATTTCAGGTATGAGTATGGGGTTATCCATAAATTACGTATCGCAAAAGGGGGAGGGAGGGGTCTGAGGCAGCGTTACGCTGCTTTACGTAAGGGGGGAGGGGTATTGAAAATACTTGAAATTTGCGTTACATAATTTATGGACGGCTCCTATCATTTGTGATGCATCTTCATATTTTAAGTCTGAGAGGCATCTTATCCATGCTAAGAGCCGAAGGAATACTTGGAGTTTAAAGATCTCACCATAAGTTCTTGGAAGGTGATAGTTTGGAACAAATATTGCAGGTTATAGGCAATTAACCAAGATACCTTTCAGACAACGTAAGACACATACATCACAAATGATATGGATATCTGATGAATACAGAGTTTTAGGTTTTAAAATATGCATTTTAGGTGCCTCAAATAGGTACTTTCAGCATCTGTTAGGCTTTTTAAATGGTAAATAGGCACTAATAAAACTCGAAACTTTCAAGAACTCACTTTTGACCATTTATTATATTTCTCAAAGATAAGAACATAAATCAATATTAGGTAGAATCAGTATTGAACATTTGCGATAATACTATTTATGAACAAGTTTTATAGTTATAATTATTACTATAATATTTTGTCTCACAATAAATTACTAATAAATTCTCCAAGTTTTCAAGAGAAAATGAGTGTTTCTTATCGGTCAAGATCACTTTGCTTTCGGGAAAATTCAATCGCTTTATCTTAGAAACGGAGGCAGCTTTCTCCACGAAGTCAGGAGTAGTGGTGTGGTGACTTTTATCGCTAGATCCTTGTCCGGTATATTCATTTTCTCACTCTCTTACAGGCAACAAAATGAGGAAGGAGATACAAGAACTTGTTAATTATTAATATGTAACATGAGTGGAGCACGGTCAATGGACTTTACTACTCTCAAGTACTAATTTACAGAAAATTTATGTAATTTTGCCAAATGTTGTGTACAAACAAATTGCAAATAAAATATGTATATAAAGAAAGGTGGATGAAAAGGTACAAGAGGAGAAATGCAATTTAGGTTGTTTAAAAGTAACTTAAAATTAATATCACCCTTGTCTGCTGTAGAGACACAGAAGAAAAAAGTAAAAGAAGCCATAGACAAAAAAATTAGGCAAATTAGTCTCATTTTAGGTTTTAAACGTAGAATAGGCACAAATAGGCATTATGTTGAAATAGGCTCTTTAGCGCGCTATAAAATTGACGGGTTTTAGTTCAAATAACCTAAAAATGTATATATAAAGCTTCATTTAGTACAAGGTACCCATGAAAAAAATAGATTTTTACCTAAATACCATCACGAAATATCAGCTCTTAAAAATACAGCAAGCACAAGCAAGCAAAATACTGCGCACAACCACAGGGCCACGAGGCACACACAACGGATTCTGACACGCGGACCCTGCTCTCCGAGAAATGAATCGGAGCTCGCGATTACAGCCACGTTGCAAGAAATATATCCTACATCGTGATTACAGCGCTCCTCCGTTTATCTCCGGTTGAACCAACGGGGGGAAAAAACGTAATCGGAGGTCCGGTTTGCACTCGTCCGCGTGGCGGGACCCTCTCCATTTACTCGCCCATGAATGTTTGTGACGGATTAATACAAAGTATTTTTGTATTTTGAAAATACAAAATAATATCAGAAAGTATTTTCGATACAAATACAAAATACATGTTTCATTATGTATTTTCGATACAAAATACAAATTACAAAAGTATCGAAATACGTATTTTAAATACAAGTATTTTCGATACTGCCCAACTCTGCACTTGGATGACAAAATCATGGGTGGCAATATGCAATTATATAGATAGCAATAGTAATCACATATTAAAGGGCAGGGCATTGGCAGTGCTGTTTCATTTATACTCAAGCGATTCTTGTGGAAAAGTTTGACAGGATAATGGACCGCATGACGAGAATTAACAGATTTTTAACGTGGAATGGTAGTTGGAGCTAGACACAAGGGACATACCATTTTGGAAATCGTGAGGGAATTCAATATTCTGAGAGCCACAGAGTCAAAAATTTGCCAAGAATACCTTATTTCAGGCATAACCTTCTCACCATGGACAACGCACTGGCCGAGACAGCTAAACAAACAAGCATTATACATAACAATAGAAATCAGTGTGGGGATGTATAACAAATGAATCCATTAGGACAGCAATGAAATTTGGCTTTAATGGGCCATGGCAGCAAAAGACCAACTCAACTGCCTTTGCTGGCATCATGACGTTGATTGCAGTGCCTCTCCTGAGCTCATAGCGATATTGATGACCTAGATGACAGGAAAACTGTGCTTGGTCAGATAAGTTCCAATTTCAGTTGATAAGAGCTTATGGTAAGGTTTGAGTTGTGACACAGATTCCACAAAGCTAAGGACTCAAGTTGTCAACGGGGCACTGGTGCAAGCTGGTAGTTGCTCTGTAATGGTGTGGCTGTTTTTTACATGAAGTGAACGGGGTCCTCTGATCCACAGAACTGGTATCATTGGTGAAATGGTTATGTTTCAGCTACTTGGCGACCATTCATGGACTTCATGTTCCCAAGCAATGAAGGAATTTTTGTGATGACTACATGCCATGTCATGGGGTTGCAATTGTTCTCGATTGGTTTTGAAGAACATTCTGGGGAATTTGAATGATTTGGCTACCTGTATTGCCCAACATGTATCTTATCAACATTTATGGGACACAATCAAGAGGTCAGTCAGTGCACAAAATTCTGCACTGGCAACACTTTGGATGGCAATGAGGGAATGTGGCTTGATTTTTTTTTGCAAGGGACTTCAAAACGACTTGAGTCTATGCCGTGTCAAATTGCTGCACATCACTGGGCAAAAAGGAGATCCTATCTGATATTTATTTATTTGTTTATGGAAATTTGTCCAATTTTTGTACAAGAATGCTTAAAAAACTACTCATTTTTTTTTTTTTCTTTTCTTTTTCCCCTCTCTCTCCTAGTGTGTACATTGGGAACCTTAAAATTAACCAGATTCCAGTAAAGTGAGTAATCACTACTCTCTTTCCAATAATTTCTATAAAAACAAGACATATACATAGTCCCTATATGATCTTAGTGAAGGCAAGTTCTGATGCAAAGAGATATCTCCATATTGATGAGTTATGAAAGGGTCTTTGACCCCCATATGATAAGCTGGCAGTTCTAAAGTACTTATGCTGTATAGTTTTGATTCTAGGAAATAGCATTAGCAAACATGGTGACCAAACTGTTGAAGACTACATGAGAATCAGGTCTTAATCAACACCAAATACAAAAAGCCGCAATATTTCCGTAGAGTGCAGTTCGTAGCAAGTTCGCTTAACAAACCCCAATATCTGATTGGCCTTATTGACCATAAATTCCAAGTGGTCTCCTGGACTCCAAGATGTTTTGGAGTAAAGGATCACACCAAGGTCCCTAATTGAAAACACTGTCAATAACAAGAGACTTAGTAGCATACTCTCCATTAATCAATCTTCTACTCCTGGAAAATGTAATTCACTTCCACTTCTCAAGATTTAAAATTAGATAATTATCCTCACACCATTTAACATATTTATCTAACACACTCTGCAACTTAATTGTGTCATCTAATTTATAACACTGAATATCTTCAAATCAGCAAACATAAGAAACTTTACACCATCAAATAGATGACAAATGTCATTGATGAACATAAAAAGAACAAAACCCAAGTGCGAAACCTGAGAAACTCGAGAATGAACAGTGATGAGATTCGCGACACAACATTCCAAATCGTGACATTGTACACCCTCAGTCAGATATTGATTGAATCATTCATAAAAAGGTCAACAAATACCAAAAAGTTGAAGTTTATGGAGTAGAATAGATAGGTTCACCGAATCAAAAGTCTTGCTGAAATCAGTGTTCACACTATCAATTTGGAAAGAATCTTCCATTGCATTAAGAATGTTGCAACAATAATATGTAAGGTTAGACCTTACATTTCTCCCTTGCATAAAACCAAATTGTCCATCTGACAGAAAGGGGTTAATAATAACTTTCAGTTATCAAGAATCAAAGCCTTAGACAGCTTGAGTATAAACTCAACGGTAGGAGGTATGACTTTTCTCACCTCAGAGAATGACTCTTCAAATAATATTATATAATACAGTGAATGAAATATTGCACTATTTTCAATGTATTTTATTGCACTACATTTCATTTTACCGTACTGGTAAAGTGCCATAATAACAATGTGCTGTTACTGAAATGAGAGAGTAAAAGTGTATCTGTCTGACACCATTAATTATTAGAAATTAAATTAAATATAGTAAATAAATTTGTGCAAGTTGTGTGCAAATGCAATGCAAACCCCGAAATTCCGAACAGTTACAAATTGCAAATGGAAAAAATGTTTATTTATAAAGGTCACTTATGAACATCACCTTTCTTTTCAAGTTCCACTTTTCTTTTTTTCCATTACTTGTTTTTTCAGTATTTTGAATATAAATGGGTCTCCTATAAAACAAATGTAGTTTTAAGAACACATTTGGAAATTTAATGTTTTTTCATGTTTGCTCTAAGGAAAAAAATACATACCTACATACACATGCATACAAACTTCTAACCAGATGAAATAAATGAGATTTCACGAGTAAGCCTCTTTTTCTTCTTTTTAGATTTCTTATTCTTTTTAGGTTTCTTCTTCTGTGTGTAGGGTGCTGCCCCCAGGTGTATTTAAGCAGTCTATCCTCTTATTTTGCTTCTTGAAGCTATGCCACACTATTGCACAAAATGTCACAACAGCACATGACCATTTATATAGCTCCTCAAGACCCATTTCTGTCATCATCTCCCTTTTGGTTTGCTTAGGCCAAGGCTCAATAATTTTGAAACGCCGCGGTTCAGCTTGTCATGCTCAGTAAATTAGTGTTAAGCTGCTACACCTCTGACATTCAGGTGAGAAACTATCCTGTTCAGACCACTGGGCTGAAATACTGAAGGAATATTGCCTCTCATTGTGAACTAAAAGGTTAGAAATATAACAGGTGTCCTGGGAGAAACGTCAAAACTGAAAAGAAGCTCTGAAGACAATTCTAAGCATATTTTGTCTAATAAACTACATGGATATTCGAATGGTTGAGCCGCAATGAACACTCAAAAGTTGGTTTGAAAAAACTGGTTTATAGGCAAAAATTTGCATTATGGAAGGCGTAGAAACACTCCAGAAACATGTAAATTGTTATTACTTACAAAAGAAATGAATATATTTGCTCAGACAGAAAATTAAGTGAGAAAGAAAAAAGCAGTTGAAATATGTAAATTAGGGTGAATTTTTATTTTCGCTTAATTTTTCTTTCTGAACAAATATATTCATTTCCTTTGTAAATAATAAACAATTTACATGTTTCTGGAGTGTTTCTATGCCTTCTATAATTCAATTTTTGCCTATAAATAAATTTTTTCAAACCAACTTTTTTAGTGCTCATTGCAGCTCAACCATTCGGAATATCCACGTAGTTTATTAGACAAAATATGCTTAGAATTTTCTTAAGAGCTTATTTTCAAAGTTTCAACGTTTTCCTCCCCAGACATCCTGTATATTCTCCATTACACAATTTTTCTAAAAATTTGGTTTTAAAATTAGAATTTAAAAAAATTAGTTTTGAAACATTTTAGTTTTATTTTACAAAAGCATTTTCTATGTCCTTCATATCATACTCATTGTTTGCAACTTCTAAAACAAAACACTTACCAAATGTTCAGTTAACGGGGTGGCCACTTGGAAAACTTCGGGCATTTCATTGCCCAGGAAGAGTTGGAGAATTTGTGAAAATAATTAGAAGTTAGGGAAAATTTTGAAATGGTATTATTCATAAAAAACAATAGTACAGCTTTATTTTTTGCTCAGTTTCGGTTTGTTGACTTTTTTTATTTATTTTGTACTTTATCATAGTGACATCAGAGAGATGACATTAGTGTCAAGCTTGATTTAATGTTTTCTTTAAAAAGTGGGAAATTCTCTGCAAATCTTATTGGTGAAAAAATTGTTAAAAATGTTGTGGAAATCTGGATAAAAGTCAGGAAAATTTGTTTCAATGAGTGGCCACCCTGATTAAAATAATACTTTTTTATTTTGCAAAAGAATTATTATTATTATTATTGTTATTGAACAGGCAGAAGTAATACCATTTTGGACATTTTCAAGCAATTTATATGAATGTCAAGTTATACGTTTCAGAAGTAGTGGTGCTGGAGTATTTATCAGTCTGAGGCTTGTTTCTTATTCTTTTGAGTCTGAGCTAGATTTTTGGTTGCCAAATATCAATGCATAAAAGACCTACCAGTTTCTTCTGCTATACCTACAGCTCTTTTGGGGACAATTCTGAGTGAAGAGGCCCCTGATGCTCCCCAAACATAACACTGAGATCTTAGATCTATCCTGTTTTTGTACAATGTCCGTGATTGATAGTGGCACACCATCTCTGTGCTTATTTCATTTTTCTGCATGTAGGGATCCAGTTTCTCAATAACACACAGACCAAGGGTGTGCACTTCTCACATATTTATTGCACATGCCTAGAGAATATAGAAGGATTAGGGTATTGATGAGATAAATGAGGGATTGGGAATGCTGCTCCCCCCCCCCCCACACACACACACACACACCACACACAGACACCACAAATATAAATGAAAACACTTGTGCCTTATCAGGGGCAGATCCAGAGACAAATTTTGGGAGGGGAAATTAAAAATGTTTTGGTGGAATGTGTCATTACACATTTTGTAAAACATTGCAAGCTATTCTCATCTCATATTGCAATACAATATTATTCATTTTAATTACTATCCAAAAATATGTTTGCTTGAAAGTTTCATGACAAGTTAAAATTAATTGTTACAGAAAAATTTTAGGGGCAAAATTTCCTTCATTCCCCTCCCTGTGGATCAGAGCCTGACCTTATGCAGGTGTTGAATCCATAGCTTAAAAGTCTGCATACTTAGGCGCCCCTGTACTAGGCTGACTCACTTTATCCTACTGTGAGTATTTGTGAATGGTATTATGGTTATGTAACATAATAATGATTTGATAAATAAAATATTGTGACCAAAACCGAATTTTTTAAGCATACTTGTTTAAAATATGCTTTGCAACAGTGAATTTATGAATCTCCTATGACTTTGATACCATTTGTTTCCCCTGCAACAATGCAAACAAATTTACTTAAAACATTGAATTCTAAAATCATACTCACAAATGAAGAAATTTCTCCTAGTTTAATAACTTATGGAAAATATTGAAAAATAAAGTATTTGCAGGACATCTCAATTAATATAATGGTTTAGTTTTCTTTACTGCACTGTTTTTATTGAGAGAATGGGAAAATCCATGGCTTACATTCATTCTATCATTTTTTCTGTCCCCTAATATTTAAATAGGAACAGTACTCTCAGAATGTCATAGAAAAACAAAACCTCTTTTCAAATGGTAATTTTCATATTTTTGATAGAAAATATGGAACCTTTTGAGAAAATGTCATTTGAACATTTCTGAAAATGTGCAAGTTTGAGCTCATTTACATCCAAAAACTTTTCAAAGACTTCATCAGATGCCATTTGAAGTACTTATGTTTAGAAATGCGTTAAATTCTAAAATAATATAATTAAAGTATGTACTACCTGTAAAGTAAATATTACATGAGAGATATTTTAAAAATAACAGGCGTCTCAAAGACAATTTTCACTTTTTTAGGCTAGACTGCTATCACTTTTTGCTGAAATTCACTAATCTTTTTTAATTTTTTTGTGGTTTTGTTTTGTTTTTAAACAAACATTGTATTTAGTTTTTTAGTTTTTTTTGTATACAGTAAAACATGTTAAGGCAGAACCTGGGTAAAGCAGAAACCGGCTTTCACCGGAACAAAATCTGAGAACGGACTATTTTCCCATGCAAAGTACACTGGATAAGCCAGAAACTGCCTAATGCGGAAATGGAAAGGAATTTTTAGTACGTTGGTATTACAAATTCTGGATAGGATAGAAAACAAACATTGTTTTAAAATTAATCATTGACTTGTAAGTGTAACTAGTAACGACATGGAACTACGAGACACTCAGAGCTGTGCTCGACCATTGACTTTCTCAGCTACTCTTGTCCAATCATAATTCCCAAGCTGCTTGTGCGATAGCCACTGTTTATTTGTATTAGCACTGAACTTCACAAGCATATTACATATTTTATAAACGTATTAAAGCATATTATTTAAGATCGTAATTGTAAAAAGCATAGTTACAAAGTCGGCCCTCCAGGTAAAATGCAGTTACAAAGTCGGCCCTCCAGGTCATAAATCAAATCCTAGACATTTGCCAGTTGGAGCACTCAAAAGCATATGAAATTTTCAATAGTTCGTATGTAGCACTATCTGAAACTCCTAGTTTATCAATTAGGTGATTTTTTTATTTAAAAAAAATAAAGTTTTGGATTACATTTTTTATAGAAAAAAGGATTTTAATCAATTTATTACTTTATTTATGAACTGAAAGGCATCTATAGTCAATTTTTTAACCAATTGTTATGGCAAAGTCCATATCAGAGGCAAAGAAATAAAATAAATGCCATAAAATGATTATTTTCTTAATTTAAACACGAAAAAAGGTTTTTTCGCTATAAGTACTTATCATGTGGATATTTTTGCCTCATATTTTGAAAATAATATTTCCTACATCCAAATATGTGGGAAAAATCTGAGTTGAATTGTAAACTAAGACCAGAAACCCCGTATCTGGCTAGAGCCTTTGCAGCTTTTTTTTCATAGAAAAGTTTCGAGATCTGAAAAATTGTATTTGAAGTACATTAACTTACAAATACAATAGTGTTTACAAATTGCTGGAAATGTGCAAATTAACAGTGTGAGAAATCTTTTAAAAAACATTTGTGTAATTTTTGAAAAACAAAAAGATACTCCAAAATGAACTTTACTTCATTTTAGACTGCAATTAACACTATCCCTTCAAAAAGTTTAAAGTAAAAATTTGGAGTCATTTATGAGAAAATGGCATTTGAGCGTTGATGAAAATGCAGAATTTTGAACTAGTTTTCACAGAAAACTGTTGAGTTTTCGAGAAACTTAAGCAATTTTCGAGAATTCATAGTTAGCTGTGAAAATCGGACCTGTCACATTTATAAGTATTTTACTCTATTCTTACAAGAAATTTAAAGAAAAAAATTGGAGCAGTTTTTGAGAAAATTTTGAAAATTCCCGGTAGGCTTCATGTAAAGTACCCCCAAATTTTATAGAATATTTTTCAAAATCTTGAAGTTTCGACTCGAGCCAGATCGACAAGATTTCTTCAATTTGAAAAAAATCCTAGGCATGGTTTTAGACGCTGGTAGTGGTCACGGACGGACGCTTTGCACGCATCTTTGCTTTTAATTAGTTTTGCTGTATCAGGGACTCACAAAACAGGGTTTCTGGCTACACCACGTATTAGAGTAGTTTTTTCTTAATTTAGCAACTGGTTTTATCCACTATTCCGTTATCAGGGCCCGGCAATGAATTTTTTTCTGCCGAAAATTCGCTTTTTTTTTCTTTCTTCTTCTTTTTTTATGAAAATCGGCCCTGTGTCACATTTATAAGTGTATTTTACTTTATTCTTGCAAGAAATTTAAAGAAAAAATTGACTATTTGGAACAGTTTTTGAGAAAATCTTTTTTTTTTTTGTAATTGCACATATTACGCGAAAACTATTAAAATTTTGAAAAAAAATGTACATGACCTTAGTGAAAGAATTATGGAAAACAAGTTTCGTTCGAAAGAAAAATCTCTATCTTCAATTTCTTTCAAGAAATTTAAAGAAAAATTTTGTAGCCGTTTTTGAGAAAAATTTCAGAATTTTCGGGGGGGGGGGCTTCATGTAAAGTAGCCCCGAATTTTGAAGCAATGTTTTCACAATCGCAGCGCCTCGAGTCGAGCCAGATCGACCGGGGAATATCCATTGTGGAAGAAATCGTTATATTTCGTTTATTCTGCGATTTTTCTAACTTTGCCACTCAAATCCCATCTTCGCAATGGAATACTTCACGGTATTTTGCATCTTTCTCAGTCGTTCCACTAGGTTTCGGAGGATCGCGACCGTATCAAGCAGTGCTTAGAATCATGCGACTTCTACCGGCAAGACCGAGAAAGACGCGAAATGCCGTGTCATATTCCATCGCGAAGATGGGCCTTGGGTGGCCTTGAGAGGCAAGTTGGAGAAATCGCGGTATAGGCGCTAGTGGTTTTCACTGAAGAATGGCCAGAGAAATATTTTGAAAAAAACTCTTTTTCAGTATCAGGGGACCCCAAAACGTATTTCCATTGTAATCTCGAAATAGATTTTCCGCAGCTTTACATAACTTTCTCTATACTACGTATGTACTCTGTATACGCGTACGAAAAAGTTAAAACTGTTCGTGAAGTTTTAAAAAAACCCGGAATATTGCATGACTAGGTTCCAATTCCTAATATTAGCACCTAAATTTCAGAAGAAGAAGAAAAAAAAGAAAAAAAGATTGTCGCATTTCAAACCATCCTTTTATGGAAAGAAATGTAATTATATTATGTGATTTAATAAAACAATACTTTTGAAACGCGTTTGTTATTGTTTGGCATTTGTGTTAAGAAATGTTACAAGTAAAGTGATTATAAGAGCTATTTTGTTTATTACTAGTGTTACGTAATTAAAAATGCTTACATTTTTCTCGATGCACAGTTTTCTCAATATTTGATTATTTAACTTCATTGAATGCGTTGAGAACTGAAATTAAGTATGTGCAAGAAAAAGAAAAGTTTAATCAAAATAGTTTTATGTATTGTGATTCAGTGCTCTTAACTCTATACAGGAAGTTTAAAGAAAAAAATGTAACACATTCATGAGAAAATCATAGGTAATTTCCAGTTGAATTTCGGTCGACCAGAGCAATTTTCAAAAAAATTTCAAAAATACTTTTTTTGAAAATTGATCCTATTCCACTCAAATTACCAGTATTAAGAAACAAACTACATCTGACCTTACTTAAAAGTCGATTTATGAATAACAAATTTCTTTGAGAAAAGTATTTCTATCTTCAATAATGTTGATAAAGTTGGTAAATAGTGCTGTTGAAATGATATTAACATGCAAGCTATTCAGAATAAATTTCTAATGAAATTAAAATTAATTGAATTCAGATAATTTTTACACTTCAGATGGTTTTTTGGTTATACTTGGTGTTGAATTTTCTTATATGAAAGTTCAATTATAAACCAAGAATGGATTCTCTTTGCATTTTGGTTTTTAAATTTCATTCCCTTTTCTTTAATTCCTTTCATTCTCAGACACCTAAATTTTATCCCACATATTCAATATGTATGAATTTTGTTCCCGTGTCTAAATCTCCTATGTTTGATTTGTGTGTTTTTCAGTGTTGAACTAGTTCCTCTGTCCAAAGACAGTGTGGTATGTTTGCCAAAAAAGGTTAGCAATAATCTAGGAGGCATTCATCAAATTTGCCTTGTGTACCGGGTCACAAATTCTGTGCACATCATCAGCCCAGTTTCAGCTCAGAGTAAGTCACTATAATGTTCTTTTCTTAATTACTAAATATTATTGCTAGTACTGTTTTTCTTTCAAAAAATATTACACAAAATAATTAACAATAAAAGCTTATTGGCAAAATATTATAATAAACATTCTTTTAATATATTCACTCCTATTTTTTGCCATTCATCAAGTTCTTATTTATTTATTTAATGCCAATAACTGTTGAAAACTGAGTGTGACCTGTTCATTTACTTTCTTTTCCTTTATGTGGATTCAAAGGCCTACCCTCAAATGCTTGTTTAATGCTTGAATTTCATGGTCATTTTCAGTTGCTGAAGTTAGTGCAGTTGCTTTCTGGAGAAATCCATTTCATTCTATATGCAATCCTAAACAGCTTTCTGAATACATAGTTATGGATGTAGAAATTATGAAAAATTATGATCAAAAGACATTTCCTGGGCAAGGAGCCATTTCTCAGAAGGTTTGATGAAAAATATTTTTTTAAATAAATTCTGTTGAAATGTCTTTTAGTTATTATTATTATTATTATTATTATTATTGTTGTTGTTGTTGTTACTATAGCTATTATTATTTTGTTGTTCAGCACGTACTGGCAGATGTTTGGGTTGTCAGAGCTTCAGATTTGGGTCGTACAGAAAATACAGTACACACTCGGTCTCACTTGGGACATGTTTTAAAACCAGGAGATTCTGTTCTTGGGTGAGTGTTTCTTAATTGCTTGAATTCAAGATTTTGAATACATGATTTTGGCCTGTTAATAAAATATTGACACAAAAAGGATAAGTGTCTTAGACCACATTTTTCTTTATTCGTGTGAAAAAAATATTTTAGTTAAATGTACTCACAAGACCTTAATTTATATTCGGCTCTGAAACTTCTGAATGTTTTTTTTATAATTTGAAAAACTTTGAATCAAACTTACACTATTTTTGTATTTTTGTTGAATGGGGGAACTAAGTGTCCTGAGAAGATACGTTTTTTCATCAACTCAATATAATTTCCTTTTTTTCAAATTGTAGGTATGCTCTGGGAGATAGCAATGTAAATGACTCAAATTTTGAGAAGTTAAATCCTTCTCAGGTTCCTGATGTGGTGTTAGTAAAGAAATATTATGGTAGTAATAAAAGTGCACGTCATCAGAGACGTAGGTGGAAGCTGAAACATTTGAATGAAGAATATAGCAATCTTCAGAAGGACACAAAGTAAGTATTTGTTGTACTGTAAATTTGTTGTAGTAATAGTCTTTTGAGTAATAAAAAAATTTATTGTGGTTGTTATTTGCAGTGATTACATAGAGTTTTTGGATGACCTTGAAGAAGACCGAGAATACCGCCAAAATATTAACATTTTCAAAGACACTTCTAAGCTAATACCTGTGGACACCGATGAGCTAGACGATCCCACATTACCTCAAATTACATTGGAAGAAATGCTTGATGAAATGACAATTGAAGAAGTTGAAATGAAGGAGATTCCTGAAAGTTAATATTTGTTTTTCCTCATATTCCCTTACTGTGAGAGAGAAAATAAATAAATAATAAAATGTTAGTTTTGTGTTGATTTTCTTCCCCAACCTATTATCTTTTCATAAGTATTGCTTCGAGTTAGTGGACTCCTTTAAGGGTTCCATCTGTTGGTTGCATGCCCTTTAAAACCACATACTGAGTCCAAAGCATGATGGAGTATATGGTATGCAATTTTTGGTTTTTGTTAAATGGTTAAATACTGTTCTAATAAAATTCATAAGAATAAATAAAAATCTTTGAATATTTGCGCCAATCACAAGCAATTTTAAATAATTAGATGGGTATGAACTGCAGCTAATTCAATTTTTATTCTGCATCAGATATCCATTTTTAATTGGGGTATTTTTGATAACAATACTGTTTACGTCCAGCCGGACAGCTCAAACGCATTTTAGAAATCCAGCTTTCGAGGGCAGCTGCAGCAGTGTGTGACCCCCCACCTATTTCCAAGCCTCGCCAACTTACCAAAAAAAACCAAAACATTCAAACGAGTCTTTCAGAAAATTAAATGAAAGAAATTCAAGAATTTGTACCACAGAAATAACCTATTGCTAAAAACATTTAGTCATGCTTCTGGAAATAAATTTAACATACCGCTCGTACTAGATTACTGCGCATTGGAAATTTAGTAGTGGTTTGGTACGACTATCGTGTTAGTCTAATATGGCTGTCGTGGCAAGAATTTGTAGAAAGCAATGGACAGAAAATTTAGAAATACAGAATGTGTAATACTGAAAAGTGCTCTTAATTTGTGCACCTGAATGCGATGTTGTTTTGGTTTTAGCGTACACCAGTGAGTGATATTCTTAATGTTCTTTGGAAAATTAAATCAACCTAGCTGTCACTTAATAACAAACTAGTCCGTTGTAGAAAGTCGATTGAAAACACGGAAGTAAAATTGGTGTATCTTCTAACACGATTTCAGTGTGTAAGTTAGATGAAAATTCCGAATAGTCGGTGAGTAAAAACAATTTTTGCTTTACGTCAACATTTTTTAGTTTTGTAATAAAACGGTCTCGCATTTGAGTTGTGGGCACACCCATTTATATTAATTGATGGTAATCAGTGCATTTCCTTGATGATACATGTGTGACTTTTTGTTGAAATGTTTTAAATATTTAGTTTTAATTTCATAATGCAAATGTGATATTTGTTTATGCATTTATATTTACCAGTTGTTATGATGGGATCAGTAACACATGTTGAAGGAATGCTACCTGCTAGATGCTCTTGTCATAATGGTATCAATACTGAAGTAGGAGTGATTTCAAACCCAATAAAGTCGTAGTCATTCCAGTTTTGTGTGGTTTCTAAGGAGCATTGTGTTCATTTTTGTAGAAAGTTTCCTCAGTGTTTATGAATTATGGTGGCATGGAAAATGAGAAGTGAATAATTTTTTTAAATTTTATTATGTTTCCCCATTTTCTATTTCAGCAGAGCTAAGGGATATATTATTCTGAATTATATGAAATTTCCCCAGGTCTTGACATCTTTGCACTGAAAAACATAGAAAACATGGGTAGCAGATGACCTATCGAATTAATCAGTTCCTCCACAATGAGTGGCTTGGCTCCCTCAGCTGTTGTTGGAGCATCTGGTACATTGCTACCAGACAAGCGCTCTGACATAGCCTTTATCAAGCGCCAGAAGCTGACCTGTTGTCATAACAATGTTCCCCCTGTCCATGGTCGCAGTGGACCTGCTCTACATGTCCGCACTCGACTGAGCAATCATCAACGTAACCTCAGCTTAGATTTCAGGTATTTAAATCTTTCATTTTGCCATTTTCTCATAAATTCTCCTAATATACAGTTTAACTATTGAAAGAGAGACAGGTTGCAAAATTAAAAACAGTTTAATCAATGTTGTTTTTTAATATTAGTTTCTTTATCACGTTAATTTTTTTAGAATTATGTGAATGAAAATTATTTTCTTTGGAATTAATTGTGTTGTGAAAGTTAAAATAGAACAGGTAGATTTATATTTTACATTCTTTATTTTGAGTGCATGTTTAGAAGCAACTTGAGTCCTAGTAATGTTTTATGAAATAGGTGGTAAACTTCACAGTCAACATAGAACTGATATTGCAAGTCACATTTCATACTGCAATCAATTCTAGTTATAATCCGATGTAAGTAGAATGGCTTCTGATACATCATCAGCTGTGACACAGTTTTACAATCAAGAGCTTCAATACCAAAAATGTAAGTTGTAACAAAGCTCCCAATCAGATAACCACATCCAACTGATGATTTCTCAGAAGTCACTCTGTTGTAATTGATGTGATACCCCATTATTCTGAACTATCAATTATTTTCAAAAGCTTGTAAAGGCATTTTAAAATGAGAAAGTTTGGAATAGGCAAGGCTACTTTTAATGAGCTCAATATGTTCCTTGTCAGAGGTGTTAGCATTGCGAAAAAAAAATTGTTTCATATCTACCATTTTATCTTACAATTATTATTACTGTTATTAATTCACAATAATATTATTTTAAATTTATGGAAATATTGTTATCTATTTACTAATAGTAATGTTTTGGTTAATTATTTGCCCTGACTTCTGGTATTTCCAGTGGCTATCGGGTTTTTGGTGTTTTTCTTACAGCCAAAAGGAAAGGATGCCTAGTTGATTTTTGCTTTCTTTCTCTTTCTAAATCTCCATAGTTTCTCAAGTTCAATTTCCCTGCTTTGTGGTGTGTAATTTGTTCCAAATATCATGTGGATATTCATGTCGAGAGAATTGCATCCTGGTTGGAGTCATAATTAATGAAGAATTTTACATTATTGCCTTTGTGTACTCTGCATAAGTACTAAGAACTTGCAGTAACGTTCCACTCACAGAGTTATTGCATTTTAAATATCACGATTTCTGTTTCCAATTGTAATTTTCAAAGTGTCTACAAGTATTATTGTGATTAGGGTTTGCTGAATTTCTCCAGTCTAAAAAATCAAAAACAAAACAACAATAGGAAAAGGAGCATATGAAATAATCCCTGGAAAAAAAACAACAACATTGAAATGCCTACAAAAAACAACACAAGTGGAAAATAAAGTAAACTGACAGTAAAAATGCAAAACTGACAATAATTATTTGTTTATATTGACAACTCCTATTCCATCACAACAAACACAAACAAAAAAAAATACAAAGACAACACAAGTATAGTATAAACATAGAGTAAAATGCAAACTTATTTTCCAACTTAACTACGTTTGTGCATTTTTTACCTTATTACCCAAACATAATAATAGTAATAAAAATTTATGTTACTAGTAATAATGTTGGAATTACCCTCATGACACTTGCTGAAGTAAGGTAATTGTCCTGAGTTTGAGATGTTTTTTCATGAGAAGTATTTGGCACAAAACGCATGGGAAATTATGTGTTCCACAGACTTGAGTTTCTTGTATGTAATTCACAAGCCTTGTCAACTTGGAAGTGTATTGATGAATTAACTGGATTCGGGCAGAAGCTGTGACTGTTCTTGAATGGTGGTGAAGGGAGGGGGGTATTGTCAATGTATTGGGAGGGGGGAGATGTCAATATGTCCCTTCATATGCTCACCATAAAATTACCAAAAAACAACAACAAACAAACAAACTTGCAAGGAAATCAATAAAACTTGTATTCTCTGCACTCAGACCTTTGAGACATATCGAATAAACTAGATTGTCATTCCAAACTCCAAAGTGAAGTTTCTACAAAACAGTGTATGGATTTGCATTCTGCGTGGAATTTCTCTCACAAAATTATTTATACAGCCAAGTTAACACTTCGCCCAAGATTCCCAAGATCATGGTGAAGAACAGTGGGCAAACAGTAATATAAAATATCCTTGAGTATTCCAAAGCATTATTGCCAACAAATTTTAAGTGATGATAATTTCAGGAAAACTACCTTCATAAATCTATTAGATGGTATACATGGATATCTTTTATTGGTTTCTGGAACACTACCTTAATCACTTAAGAAAGCCAATTTACATCCATTTCACTGTTTCAATGCATTTCACTTAATAAACACCTGGTTAAAAGAACCCCACACAAATCTTATGGAAATGAGGTTTCGGTCAAAATGTCTGAAAATATAGTATGTTGTTCCTTAGATCACACTGATCAAGTCTTTATGTGCGTTAAGCAAAAAAAGTTATTCTTTTTGATCTAAGATACATTTTTAAAACAGATCATGTTGATTTGTTGGGTGGTAGAAAGGTACATATGTGCACTCAAAGTATGTACAAATGAAACATTGTCACTTGTTTAGACTGGTGAATTATGTGATTATATATTAGGGTGGGTATATTATGTGATTTCATTTTCTGTATGTCACTGTGCTTTTGTTACTACAAGCCGCCTTGTCTTCCACATTGAGGTACTTGATCACTGTAGGTCTCCTTGCCTTACACAATAGGGTGAATCATTACAGTAAGGCCCCTTGCTTCTCACTATTCAGGTGCTTGATTATCGTGAGTTCCTATGCCTCTCACTATCGAGGTGTTTGATTATTGTGGGTCCCTTTGCCTCTCACGCTCTTTTTTCTTTATATCTATCTATCTATATCTATATATCTATATCTATATATATATATATATATATATATATATATATATATATATATATATATATATATATATATATATCGATTGCAGCTGGCCTGTGTTGCTTCTAAAATATTTTCTACAAGAGCAGTAGTTGGATATTGAATATTTTGCTGATGTCTAGCATATCCTAAGTACCATAAGATACTAGCAACATCAGCACAACTCTCAAGTGTTCTGGCTCCTGATTTGCAAGTGCAATAATAGCCATTAAGGAATTCTCGGTCAAGATATTCATCTTTCAGATTTTTGTTGTAGTTGTTGTAAGATATAAATATCTGGTACTTTTTGTTGCTGCAAAAATGAGATTAAACTCTGATTCTCAGAAAATATTTGTCTGAACGATCTGATATTCTTCGCTCTGATCGTGTTGAAGCGTCTCTTGAATGTACAATGAGCTAAGGCGAACTTGGTAAGTACCAAATGTGATGTTCCTCAAGTAATCAAGTGAGATTTCACTTGAATAAGCTTTAAGAGCACATATGTGCCTTTCTATCATCTGACAAATCGACATGAGCCCCATTTTAAAATGCTCATTGGATCAAAAAGAACAACTTTTTGTGCTTAACGGCCATAACGACTTTGATCAGTTAATCAAAGGAACAACATATTAAGCTTTCAGACAATTTGACTTGAAACCTCACTACTTCCATTTTATTATTTATTATATTTGTATTAACTTATTTTTTATTTATTGCTTATTGTGTTACTGCTTCTTGTGGCAAAGGAATTCATAATTGATCTTGATTGTTTCTCTCACTGGTTTGAAAATACTTTCTGATGATACCAGATTCTGTACTGAATCATGCATAGAAAGCTTGTTTCCAGTCTCTTCTTTAAAGAAGACAAAAACATTGGAAGAAAAAACATTTATCTTCATCTTTCATACAGTTTCATTCTCAGTATTTTGAGCAATTACCTTTATTGTTTCAACTAATATGCTCAAGAGTCATGCCCACATTGTGGCAATAACTGACTGACTCCTAGTTTTTTCTGACCATGTATTTTGATGAGCATGGGTTTCTCTGGCAAGAAAAATGGGAGGGGGGGGACAAAGGAAGTGATATAAATACTAACACGTCTGTGGAATTTTAGTTTACGCCTTGCTTTCCTTTATTGATGTATTGAAGTTAACAAAATATACAAGATAGATTAAAAGAGGTCAAGTAATGTTGCAGCTATTCATGAAATCAGTAATATATTCTGGCAAGAAAAAATAATCAGAAAATTATCA
Source organism: Acheta domesticus (assembly GCA_031308135.1). Taxonomy (NCBI): domain Eukaryota; kingdom Metazoa; phylum Arthropoda; class Insecta; order Orthoptera; family Gryllidae; genus Acheta; species Acheta domesticus. Next base: position 16,011 of record JAHLJT010004986.1, on the reverse strand, counting down.
AATGGTACTGAATTATCTTATTAAAGGTATATCATACATAACATATCACATACAACCTATCATTTCTTTGTTCTGCTGTTTATTGAGTACATTTCAGTTGTTGAAGGGCACTAAAGTTCCATTCAACTTCGCATGACAATGCAAGTATAGCAATCAAAAGGTGCCCCAACTTTTTAAGAACTTTGAACATAGTCTGAAATTTTGGTGACATTTTGCATAATTTATTATGGACATCACTAATTCTTCATCCAAACCCACCATTCTTCTGCAAAAACATCTTCACCTCATTTGAAAATTGCGATGACTATTTCTTGGTAATTGTGAAGTTGATTATCATGTACTTGATAACAATGTAATATCGTATAATTGCTAAATGAATAAGAGAGCATACAACAATTGTTGATTCTTGACTTCCCTGAGCTGGATCAATTACTGCAAAATATTATTTTCAGTGATAGACTTGTATAACTATCCAAACATTTTTGAAACTCAGAAATTTCCCTTGTTACAAAGATTCTGAATATTTTTGAAACTATTTGAACAGCTGTAATCAAGAGTTTGTTGCTGCAGAAACGTCAACAAGCCGTTTTCTGTCCTTGTAATAGACTCAATAGGGTTATGATGCTTTCGAAGTGGGCCATTATACCAGAATCACTTCTAAGCTGTATTTTGGTTTCAGAAATATCTTGTAATTTTCTCAGTGTATTATTCTTTTCCTTTAAAACGGTGTGATTATTACTATGGTACAATCTTTTTAAAAAAAATTGAGAGCTCTTTGAAGAAGTCAAGGGAAGCTTAAAAAAAATTAACTTTACTTTTCTGAATAATTATCTGCAAATACTGTTACTGGTGTGATTTATTCATGTTTAGTTTGCAGATTATTAGGAAAAGGCAATGATTCTTGGATATTGAAGTTATTACAGTTTGGAACTACTCGTGGTTCATTAAATTCGAAGTTTCAAGTGATCTCCAAAGTGTTTGTTGGACAAACATTTCAGTATTATAGTATTATTTCAGTATATTTCAGTATTATACTATTAACAAGAAAAGGTACATATGTGCTATTGAGACACCATTAGTTTTTTCACCTTTTTGACAAATTTTGTATTGCCCTCCCATCAAATCTGTTCTTCTATAAAAGTTTTGATTGTTCAACATGTTTTGCGTGTTTCTTACATACATCCTCAGGTGAATTCAATAATATATAATTTACATGTTTTTGTGTGAGAATAAAAAATGAAAACAAATTTTGAAGATATTGAATAAGATAAAAAATTAATAAAATGTACACAGAAATAGGAGATGTAAATCATTTTAAAAAAGTGTAGTATACGTGAAAAATGTTTAAGTTGTAAGCACAAAATATGAAATAATTGTGAGAGACCAAACCAAAATATGTTAAATTTAGCTTCTATTTCTATAAAAAATATGGATTTTCGTAAAAAATTATTTTGTGAAGAATATTCCAAAAACAACAAAAGGGGGGAAATTCTCATTATCAAAACATACATTCTCACATTAAGGAGATAGAGAGAGAGCAGATCAACGTAAAAATAGAAAATTATTCTCAATAAATCACCATGAAGGCCAGAAAAAAATTTGAGATGGAAAGGGGAAGGAACAAATCTAATAAGGACACCAATAATTTTATAAAGGCAAATAAAACGTATACTAAAGTTGTTTCTACTTTCCCGTATACGTACATATATACAGAGTAATATACGTAGTATAGGGAAAGTTTTGTAATGCTGCGCAAAAAAATGGCCCATTTTCGCCAGAAAAAAATTCGTTGCCGGGCCGTGATAAGGAAAATGTGGATACATCTGGTTGCTAAATTAAGGGGGAAAATCCCCTAATACATGTAGCCAGAACCCCTTTTTTGTGTGACCTTGATACCGAAAAACCAATTGAATGGAAAAAGTCCGTCTGTCTGTGAACACTGCTAGTGCCTCCAATCATACGTACGATTTCTTCCAAAATGGATATTCCCCGCTCGATCTGGTTTGAGTCAAAGCTTTGAGATTTTGAAAAAGATTCTATAAATTTGGGGGTACATGAAGCTCCCAGACATTTTCAAAATTTCTGAAAAAGGCTCCAAATTTTTTTCTGTAAATTTCTTGTAAGAATAAAGCAAAATGCACTTATTAAGGTGGCTAAGGTCCTATTTTCATGGTTAACTCTGAATTTTTGAAAATGGTAAAAGTTTCAATTTTATTCGGCGTCTTCCTCCAACTACAAAATTGCAGATAGAGATTTTTCCTTTAAATAAAATTTGTTCTTCATAGTGAGTTCATTCAAGGTCATACATTTTTTGGAAAAATTTTAGTACTTTTTCGCGCAATATTGCATGTAGTATGTACAATTTAAAAAAATACAAAATCATGCTTTTCTCAAAAACTGCTCCAAATTTTTTTCTTTAAACTTTTAGTAGGGATAGTGCTAAATGTACCCTATGATATGACATAACTTCATATCGCTCTATTCTTTTTTTTTTTTTTGGTGAAAAATTGCAAAAATGTAATTTTTTTACTTGTCTCTCACGTTGTTAATATTTACATTAGTGGTGATTTGTTTACATAATTATATTTACGAGTTCAAATGCTTTAAATAATGTCAAGTAAAGTGTCTCACAAACTCTACTGTTTTCTGTGAAAATTATCTCGAAATTCCGCATTTTCAGAAACGCTCAAACGCCATTTTCTCATAAATGGCTGCAAATTTTTCTTCAAAGTTTTGGAATGGATAGTGCTAATTGCATTCTTTAATATGACTTAAAGTTCATTTAGGGTTATTTTTTTTGTTTTTTCAAAAATTACAAAAATGTAATTTTTTTGAAAGATCTCTCACATCTTTTATATGCACATTACCAGCAATTTGTAAACACTATTGTATTTGTGTGCTTCTAATAAGTTCAAAATGAAGTTTTTTGAAAACTCAAAAATTTTCTGTAAAATGAGCTTCAAATTTCACATTTTTAGTAGTGCTTAAACACCATTTTCTTAAAAACGGCTACAAATTTTTAAAGGAAAATTGCCATATATGACGAAATGTTTGTGTTCTTTAATATTTTAAAATTAATATTTTCGTTCTACTATTAGAAAACCGAAAAATTAAGAAAATGTCAAAAACGTGCAGTTTGGGTGGCGATAGATGGCATCTGGCATGAGTACGTTGCAGTTCCGAATAGCTAGCAGAGACTGAAGGAAATAGAAAACTAATATGGGAAAGTCTGCACTATCCTGTAGCACCACTAGTTTTATTTTATTTAAATTATGGTATTTTTATTTTAAAAAGAAAATTGTCATAAGTGCTTGCGAAAAGATTTTATTCTAACATTTTATTATGGTCTTACGTGTGTTTTTAATTTTTTAAATTTATTTATTTATTTATTATGTTGTGTTTCTGAGATTATTCTTGAATATGTAGAAAATTATTTATTCTAGGAACAATTGGTAAGGTGATTGTAGAACATTGACTGAGAAGTTTTACTTGACAATTCTAAGGTGGATTAGCATTTGTTTGTTTATAACTGTTTTTATAATAGCTATGTGTTTAGTGAGATACAGTTCCTCCAGTTATAATGAACCCTCGGTTATAGTGAACTTCAGTCACTGGTCCCATTTCACTAATGTTAGAAATAAGCATAAGAAGATTTGGTTGCAATGTACCTGAATCTTGGCTGTAGTCAACATGGGAAATACATCCTGGAAAAGAACATATCATCTCAGTGCCACAAATTCCAACACTAGTCATATTGTCCACCAAAAGTCATAATTGTCATAAAAGTCATAATAAATAAAAGTCTCCCCTGGGATGAAGGTAGCGGACTCGAAATAGAGCTCTTACTCATGATATTTTGCCACTCAGTTTCACTGCGGAACCAAAGAACGTGTCCTGCATGGACTAGAACTAGCGGTGGCAACACGCAATTGCATTGGTTTCAATCTTGGTGTTACTGAGTATTCTGGCTAGGCTGAGGCGTTCTACTGAGGTGAAGGTAGCGGACTCAAAGTGGAGCTCTTACTCATGACATTTTGCCACTCTGTTTCACTGCAGAACAAAAGGACTTGTCCTCTGTGGACTAGAACTAGCAGCAGCGACGCCCAATTGCTTACTTCGGTTTCAATCTTGGTGTTACTTAATATTTCACAGAACTAGGTGCATTGAGTTCTACATAGGTGACAGAAAGCAACTGTCACAGCCTGGTGTAATCTACCATGCCACATGGAAAAGCAATCAGTTTCATTAGCCGCTTGCACCATCCCACTACCGAAAGCATCTCGTTTTGTTATTAGGCAAATAAATGGGCCTTCGGAGAGTGGGATGGTGTTCCAACAGTGCAAGAGGCATTGAGGGGTGTCAAGTCTTTACTGATGATACTTGGACACTGACGTTAATGCAGAATCAAATATGGAGAGTATGAAAACATAAACTCTGTAAAAAGATCTAAAGAAATTACTAATTAATAACATACACAGATAACGATTCAAAATCATTATTGTTTAAGAACAAATAAAAATATTGAAATCTTCAGTTTGTGCTGCTAACGTACTGTTCTGTATCTGTATATTAATAAATCAATCTTAATGGTCAAATTCTATTTAAATTTGACATCATCAGATATAGTGAAACTGTGATATAGTCAACCAAAATTGTTAGTTCCCAGAAGTTCACTATGACCATCAATGGTACTTATGAATAAAATTAAAAGAAACTAGTGGTGCTACAAAATGACCCAGACTTTCTCGTACTAGTTAGTTTTCTGTTTTCTATGGTCTGGGCTAGCTTTTCAGACTTACCATATACTCTAGCCAGCTGCCATCTATAGCATCTATAGTACATTTTTTGAAATTTTCTCAATTTTTCGGTTACCTAATAGTATGATCAAAATATTACTTAAAGAATATAATAGAAGAGTAAAACTTTGTCCTACATGGAAATTTTCATTGAAAAATTTGAAGCTGGTTTTGAGAAAATGGTATTTAAGCAGTACTGTAAAAGAGAAATTTGAAGCTCTTTTATACAAAAATCTTTTTGAATTTTTGAAAAACTTTATTGGAAGTCATTTGAAGTAGTATCATTTGCAAATGCAATAATGAATACAAATCACTGGAAATCTGCATATTAAAGGCAGGAGAGATATTTCCCAAAAATTACATTTGTGTAATTTTTTGAAAAAACAAAAGAATACAACAAAATGAATTTTGTGTTATCTTAAACTGTGCAATTTGTACTATCCTTATGAAAAGTTTGAAGAAAAAAAAATCTTGAGCTCATTTAAGTTATTGAGAAACTTTATATGACGTCATTTGAAACACACATACTCATAAATACAATTGCGCCGCTAATATAAACATTAATGGTGTAAGAGAGATGACAAGAAAATTACATCTTTTTATTTTTTGTAGGCGGGGTGGAAATGGAGCTATTTTCAAGAAAATGGTGTTCTTGTAATTTTTTAATATTGCACATGTTGCATGCAATATTGATCAAAAAGTACTAAAATTTTCTAAAAAATGTACATAACATTAATGAAAGAAATAACTGTAAAGAGAAAATTTTACTTTAAGGAAAATTCTCTGTCTTCAGTTTTCAAGAAACCAAAAAAACTTCAAACATTTGAAATTTTCAAAAATTCTAAGTTAACAGTTAAAAACAAAACTATGCCATTGTTACAAGTGTATTTCACTATATTGTTTAAAAAAAATTAAAGAAAATATTTGGAGCCATTTTTGAGAAAATTTTGAAAATGTTCCTGGGGCTTCAAGTACTTCCCAATTTAAAGAATGTTTTTCAAAATTGCAAAGCTTTGAGTTGAGCCAGATTGACTGAGGAATATCCATTTTTGAAAAAGTGCTTATGGTGTAGGTCAGGGCTTTCCGACTGGCGGCCAGCGACTGCTTTGAAAAATTTTCTTATACCAACCAAATACAATGTAGTAATTGCACAATTCATCTTATTTTTATTTAATGATATGTTGATTTTCTCATTGTATGTACATAAATCCTCAAGTATGTTGAATAAAAGTCGTAACTTTTGAACAATTGAAGTTATTGCAATGCAGTTTTCATGTATGGAAGTGCATGAGAGAAAGGGGCTATTTGATATGTGTATTAATTTCTATTTTATCACTTGTATTTTTGTTTTTTTCAATTGGAACTATACATATTTTTTCACAAGCGTAAAAAGACAAAGGGAAAGATGAAAGGCAAGCTGAATTGATTTGTTATAGGAATTAAAAGTTTCTAAAATATTTTGAATTTCATTAATGTGCAGAATGAAAGTCATCAACATATCTTTTGTAAAAGAATGGGTTAGGGTCAGTAAAAATGATTCTTCTAATCTTCACGTACCAGTTACCTGATGATATTTAACTCCATGAAATTTAAATTCTACATGCGCAAGAATGCATCTAACCATTAATATAGTGGCATCAGGTGGAATGTTCAAAATACCAAATTTAGCGAGATAAAATGGTAAAGCTGCTATGATGAATGATGAAAGGATGGGGAATGGTAGGGAACATAAAAATAACATCCTGAGATTGAGTTCATTGTTAGTAGGAGGAACATATAAATTTACAATTTCATGAGAATGTTCAAAACTATTACGGACATAATATAGTTCATTGATATTGAGAACCAGTTTAAGTATGGAATTCAGAAAATTGCATAAATGATAGGGAGTGCGTGCCAGTAAACAAAATTACAGGTCTCGTAAGAAAATCTTTTAAATGATCTCTAAGTAAACTGTAGGCCCTTGGAATGTATCCAGATATGGTGTAAATCTTAAATAAAAATCTTTCAAGTCTGTTTTTCAATCTCTTCCACCTTGTAATATTGTCCTGTAAATTTTAAAGAAAATTTAATATACTGTTTTGCTGTCATTAAACTTTTTGATTATTAACTTGAAGTTAAATCCCAGTTCGTGGTTACTGACAAATATATCCCTTTCAACCACAGTATGCTCCCAAAGTTGCTTCCCACCTTGTGGAAAGGAGGGAATAAAAGTGATATTAGAAAAAGAAATCAAATCCAATAATTTAGAAGTCACATCATCATTATTAAAATTCCGAAAAACAAGTTCCAGTCAATGAGTTGCAATAGGAGATAATTTAATCATAATTTTCTTAATGTTTTAAATGCAAGATCTCCACAAAAGAAAGATTTCAAAGATAATTGGTTGATTGTGATCAGTTGAAGAATACTAGGTTCAGTAGTTTACAGTCTTGAAAACCTTGCCTATGTTATGTGTATGTATATATATGCCTATGTACATTTTTTTCTTCACTAATGACTTACCTTGAGTCTTTTACTCTGCACTGAAGTGCTCCCAAGCTGCTGGATTTGTAACTACCATTAAAGTGGTAGACATGTATGTATGTTTTTGTGTTTAAGCTGTATGGAAAAGAACTTGTGTTTATATAAGTTCTTTTGTGCAGATCCATGGGCATCCTGCTGCCTCCAGTTTCACAGGTAACCACAGCAACTACTCTAACTATGCATCATCGTAACCGCAGCCTGGATTCGGCGCTCCAGAGAATTCCTGAGGTTGACGTGACGCCCAGCCCTGAATGTGAGAGCAGCGAACGCACCTTGGCAGTGCCCCGAGCTGATGCTAGTGAAGAGGAGTCTTGTGCCAGTGGAACAGCACCATCACCTGGGACTCCTGCAGTTAAGGGGCCATTGGATCGAGAAGAAATCGCAAGTCTGGGTTCTGATGATTCAGGCATTTTGTGTGGCTCAGATAGCGGTCACAGCAGTGATGCAAATGCCGCAACACGTGAGTCAAGTGTGGAGCAGTTGCCTGGAACGAGTGTGCGCCAGCTACCTGAGGAGATCAGGCCCAAGGGGCAGGGGGAAGCCATGGAAGTGGAGGAGGCAGCTCAGACTTCTGCTACTCCTGTGGAAGAGGGGAACAGCTGCACGGTGCATGATGTGAATCTAAGTTGTGCAGATGATGAATCCAGTGTTTCCACATGTCATTCATCACCTGCCCCGTCCTCACTGTGCTGTGGTGGTAGTGTTGCATTAGAAACAAAGCATTTGGAAAAAAATAATGTGTCTACTGTTAAAGGAGCAAAAGGTTTTCTTTAAGACTGTTTGAGAGTAAACATTTTGATATGTCCATGGCTATCACATATCTCTTCAATTCAAAGGAGCCAGGTGTGCAGAGCTATATAGGTGAGCATTGTGATTATTAACATGAATGGTTGTTACTTATTGTTTTTGCAGATGATGTTTCATTTACAATTATAATTCAAAGATAGAATAATATCACCCTGTGGGGTTGTTATTAATCTTAATTTTTGTGTGCTTTTTCTTTAGTTTAGTCTTAGTTTTTCTGTCAAATGTTTAAAAGTTGCATCAGAAATCTATCTCCTTGACTTGAATGCATCTTTATTTTATTTACTTCTTCGTATGTTTGTAAATGCCTGATAATGCAATTTATGAACAATTAAGTTGTAAATAGCAATAGTAACATTTATTGTTGGTATTAGTATTATTATTATTGTTGTTGTTGTTATCATCATCATTATCATTACTATTGGTATTACTATTTTCAGGAAATAAAATTTTCAGCTTTCCAGATAATGATGTTGATTTTATCTTCCTCAACTAGTGAGCATGTATATTCAAATGCATGACGTGGCTGAAGTGATCCATCCATATCTAATATACAGGTAAAAATAAGAAAAACAATTACTTTGCTGAGTCACAAAGTATGTTACAATTTAGTACATTTATTAAAATGACCTAATGACTGTCTTATTTTAATTATTAATTGATTAGCATATTCTGTACAATTATAGTCAGCTGGGAGATTAAAACAAAGAGGTTTATTGCCTTCCCTGATAATGCTTTTAATCTTAATTTTAATTATTAATATGGTTTTGTAATCTTTAAGTCACTCGTAAGGTTTTTATTTCATCTAATGCTAAGTTGTTGCCAATATTTCATATTGCTGCTCTATACTGGCTATCTTAATTACCTGGTTCAACTACATGGTTCGACTAAATTCATGCTTAACCTCACAGCAGTTCATTTATGTGTTTTAATAAATGTCAACTAACTTTTTCAATTTTTGTTTTGTTTTAATCTCATGGCTGTCTATAATTGTATGGAACATCTTAATTAATAATTAAATTGTACATTGTTAGTTGTTTTAAACTGATATAACTAATTAGTTTTTTAAATACTTTTGTGTTTTCTTGCTATAATAGAAATTTATAGTTTGCTAAAGAGTTGAAATTATTGGCTTGAAAATTGTATAAAAATAAAATGTTTTTCTGTGACCTGGAATTCCTTTACTATCTTAATATTCTGCCTTTCAAACATTCTCAGATGCCGGAGGTCAGCAGATTTTTCACTTAAATGTGCATGGTTGTTGGATTCCTATAGTTCAGATGCACATCTTCCTTCTAAAAAGAAGTCACATGGCACAAAGTTAAAAAACTTAATCTTATCTGATGAGCTTCGACCGAAAGAAGTAGATGTTACCCGCCGCCTGCGAAATAGCACTATAGGTTCCCCTCCAGATGCCTCAAAACTGAAAGAACTCGGTGCCAGTTCCATTGTTTCTATTGCTCCACCACCCCCGCCCCCCGCCCCCACCACCTCCTCCACTGCCTCCACCCCAAATTCCCACACCCCCACCTCTTCCCTCTGGCCCACTTTCTCCCAGTAAAAAGACTCATCAACGTTCACGTTCCGATGCTTCCGGCTTGTATCAGGGTCATAGAAGAATGTTATCTACAGTGAGAGATTAAATGGTCTTCTTTGGAAATGGAAATTGAATGGAAGTGGGTAAGAATTTTCAGTGGTCATTCTCACATTATTATGTTTCAGGTTCTAGCAATAAAATTTGCTTGGGAGATTTGAGCTCAGGACGAGCATTTGATAATGGCTGTGCTTGTTTTGATTCCCTGCCAAGGTGTTGTCAATGATTTGAAAGGGAAAAGAACTGACTGCACTTGCAATGTGAGTTTTATTTTATCTTATTCTTGTGTGTTACAAGTTAAAATTGGTCAGATTGATCTTAGATGATTATTTTAAAATATGAACTTTTCCCCCTCCCCTAGGAAAGTAATGCATTATAAAAATGTTCAATGATTTCCTAAGTTCACTTTCAATTAATTTTGTGGTAGCTGAGGTTTGTCTCATTTTAGAAAACTGCCTTTATTTAGCATCCATTCTGTTTGATCCCTAGTAAAGCAGTCATTCTTTTTTTATTCTGCATGCTCAGGCAGATCATTGGTGTATGAATTAGTTTTGTGGCAGTATGGACTAGTCATGAAAATCAACTTAAGGTGTGCCCCGTAATATAACCAGTCATTAAACAGTTAATGGTATCATAGCTGTTTTCACCAATGTAATTATTGTTCATCAAAAGTTTAACAGTTTAACATCAAGGTTTAACAGTTTGTTAAACTACATTTCTGTTTCACTAACAACTGTAACCTTGTGTTTTTTGACAATCAATATGTATGTTTTGCTGTGTGATATGTATGTTTTGTGGTATGGATACCACCATGAAAGGATAGGTTTGGGAAGGTTTTTGAGATAAGAGCATGGTTGATGCTGTGAGAATTATTGACTTTGCTGATGTTCATGTTGTGGTGGAAGGTGGAGACATAAGTGAGGCAAGAAGAGCAGGTTTGCATCTCTCATTGATGGGTAAATGTAGTCCATGGGTCTGCAATTGCAATTAGTATATTTCCCTGTGATTTCCTTGTGGTTTTGTGAATTTTGTGTTGTGCTTTATGGTGTCATGTCTGAATGACAAGGTCATCATAATAAAAAAGCTGATGATGACAAAAATGTACATATCTTGTTTTGAAGAAAAAAATTTTGACTTGAACTCTTATGATTGCTTCATTAAAGTTCATTCTTTATGTATGTATGTATGTATGTAATACATACGCACACGCGCACACGCATGCATGCAGGGTGTCTGGGGAGGAAACGTCGGAACTTCGAAAATAAGTTCTTAAGACAATTCTAAAAATATTTTCTCTAATAAACAACGTGGATATTCCGAATGGTTGAGCCACTATTAGCACTCAAAAGTTGGTTTGAAATAATGATTTTGATGAAATAATATGCATTATGGAAGCATAGAAACACTCCAGAAACATGCAAATTGTTTATTATTTACAAAAGAAATTAATATATTTGCTCAGACAGAAAAATTAAGGGAGAAATAAAAAGCTGTTGAATTGTGTAAATTGGCAGCTTTTTTATTTCTCGCTTAATTTTTCTTTCTGAACAAATATGTTCATTTCTTTTGTAAATAATTAACAATTTACATGTTTCTGAAGTGTTTCTATGCTTCTATAATGCAAATTTTTGCCTAGAAATCAATTTTTCAAACCAACTTTGTGTGCTTATTGCGGTTGAACCATTAGGAATATCCACGTAGTTTATTAGACGAAATATACTTAGAATTGTCTTAAGAGCTTATTTTCCAAGTTTCGATGTTTCCTCCCCAGACACCCTGTATATATCCATGAAAATTGGTACTTCTACATGTTTTTTCACCCAGAAAGTTTTGTGCTGTTAATTCTGTTGTCACTCCACTACATGGCACAGTAGAACAAAACTAAATGTTCACGTCAATGCAACCCGCAGCACACTCGGCAGCATTTTGAATCTATCGTTAAATAACTCCTAAACCAGGCATTCTAGGGCCTTAAAAACTACAATTTTGAGGCTAAATGCCTCAAAGAAATTTTTCTCACACCGTAATCTACAGATTGAGCTCTTTTCAAACATTCTATTACATTTTTGCTGGTCTCACGCTTCCCGATATTACCTCACCTGCTCAGAGATGTGCAGAATCTGCAAGTAAATCTCAATGAGAGGGACAGAGAGCGGCAGAGAGAGAAAGACAGACGAACGGGACAGGATGAGGGAAGGAGGGAGCGACAGTGAGAAAGGGAGATGGGAGGGGAAGTGGGAGATGAAGGGCAGAACCTATCTGCCGGGTTTTCGTAGTTACTTATACAATTAACATATCATATCAGTTCCTCAGTGAATAAGGAATGACTAGAACGTATATATCTTGTAAAAGGCTTAGGTGTTACAATTATCTTATTCCTCTTGCCATCAACACATTTTAATACAACAAATTATGCATCCTGGATTTATTATTCGAAGTTCTAAAAGTTCTAATGAGACAAAGTTTAATACACTTTAATTATCTTTTTTGTGCTAAATTGGAATATGATTTGTTTATTTTGTTAAAAATGCTCAGCTTGTGTAAGTATTGGCAAAGAAAAATCTACCTTTTCAGATAAAATCAACAAAAGCAAAAATTTGCGAATTGACATAATTGGGATGCAAATTATGACAGCCATATGCGCAGCCCTGCAACTTAGTCCACTAGCTGATTTTGTGAGTGGCAATTTTTTAATTGCCTATATTTTGCGCAAAATGACATGAAAACTACTTACATTTTTGAAAAATTGAAATGGCCTTATTTCAAGATATCTTTAAGAACAGATTTCATTAAGGAAAAAATGTTAAATATTTGCAATTTTCAAAATCAGGAATTTTGATGAAAATAAGGCCTGCACCATTCTCTGGAGCATTCATTATACTATCCAACAACAAAATTTAATCAAACAATTTGGTTTGAAAATGTGTGAGAAGCTTAATGTAATGTTCCTTCCAAAATGAGTATTGGGTTCAAATTCCAGGTCTTGTCATCAGCCAGATCGATAGGAGAATATCAATTTGGAGAAAATCAGCGGAACGGCTTAGGCGCTAGCATGGACCGCAGACCTTGACACAGAGAGAGACAAGACAGAGACGGACTGAGACACAGACAAAGACGGACTGAGACACAGACAGAGACGGACTGAGACACATACACAGACGGACTGAGACACATCCACAGACGGACTGAGACACAGACACAGACGGACTGAGACACAGACACAGACGGACTGAGAACACGACACAGACGGACTAGACAGACACAGACGGACTGAGACACAGACACAGACGACTGAGACGACACAGACACAGAGACCCAGACAAGACGGACTGAGACACGACACGACGGACTGAGACACAGACAGCAGACGAGACACACAGACACAGACGGACTGAGACACAGACACGACGGACTGAGACACAGACACAGACGGACTGAGACAACAGACACAGACGGACTGAGACACAGACACAGACGGACTGAGACACAGACACAGACGGAACTGAGACACAGACCAGACACTGAGACACAGACACAGACGGACTGAGACACAGACACGGCGACGGACGGACCAGACACGTCGACGGAACTGAGACCAGACCGAGACGGACTGAGACACAGACACGGCGACGGACTGAGACACAGACACAGACGGACTGAGACACAGACACAGACGGACTGAGACACAGACACAGACGACTGAGACACAGACACAGACGGAGAGACACAGACACAGACTGTGAGACACAACACAGACGGAGAGACGACACAGACGGACTGAGACACCACACGGCGACGGACTGAGACACAGACACGCGAACGGACTGAGACACAGACACAGACGGACTGACACAGACACAGACGGACTGAGACACAGACACAGACGGACTGAACACAGACGACGGACTGAGACACAGACACAGACGGACTGTGACACGACACGGACTGTGACACAGACATGGAGACGGACAGACGGAGACAGAATGGCCATACATTGAGACACCGACAGACTGACATACATTTAGCTTTTAATCCATTTTCCCGGTACCAATGACCCAGAAAACATGGATTCTGACTATGCAACTTGTTAAGAGGAAGTAATTTACTATATGTAGAGACAAGATTTATCCACTTTTTCGTTATTGGGCCCATCAATAATAGTTTCTCTGTCGAAAATTCGCCATCTTTCTGCAGCATTACAATACTTTCTCCGTACTGTGTAAGCAGTAGCAGCATGCTGCTTTTCTACGCTCACTACAGGACCTTTTCTCAGAATACGGTGCTAAGCTAGGAAGTGCTCGGGCATGACTACCCTGCGAACTGCAAGCAGGCGCGTGTGTCTGCGGGAAAAGATGAAGAAATTTAATTATACATTTACATAAAAAGCAGAAAATTGTCTGTTGTATCACCATTCATTTTAGATGAGTTTGGCCACAGAGTTTGAAAATGACAAGTTTATAAAAAATTTTCAAATAAAAATTCTGAATTACATTTTTATTTATTTATTTACAAGAATAAATCCAGCAGGTAGAACCCATTACAGGATATTTGTACATTAATTAACCATTTTTTCTTCCAAACAGTGAAATACTTAATTTATTTAATAAAATTTAGTTAAATATTATAAGAAGTCTCCAAAGATTGCAAAACTAGTTTGCTAAAAATATTTTCATTCCTTGGTTGAAGCTAGACGGAACGTTGCGTTTACGCAACGTTGGGAGTTTTTCCGGAAAGAAAGTGTACTTGCCGCTTTTTAAATAAATGTCGGTATTTTGTAAGTTAATGTCTACTAATTTTACTGATACGCAAACAGAATTTCAATTTATGTATGAAGGTGTAACTCCATATTGAATTTCAATGCTTTTGACATTTTTTATTCCAAAATTAGCCGATTCTTACGAACATTACGTTGTTTGCATGCATTCGTATTATCACTAGCTTATATAATCAACATGGACCTTTTGTCTTTCTCTCATTGTCTTCTCACTATAATGCCATAATTTTCAATGTGAGAATCAGATGGCAAATTACAATTTGTGTGCTAGATGGAAAATTACAATTTCGGTTTCCCGATCCATATTTTTATTAGTAGTCCCCCTCACTTCTAAGAAAAGATCAATCTCGAATCAATACAATTTAAAATATTTTCTGTTGTTAGAAGGTAAATATTGCCTTGGAGGGTCTCTAACAAAGCAAAATGTCTTTATGCTTCTCTATCATGCAATCACACCAACTTTTGTTTTGAATTTTTTTATTAGACGCGAACGATCTGATGTCATTTTCTCTCAGTTACCACAATTACATTTGCGTAGAAATTGGTTTTAATAAATGAAAAAATATAATGTCATACATACAGAAGTGTGTCAAGAGACAGCAGTTTTTGTTTTCTTCAACAAATTTCGTCAAATTGCAAATTAGTTCATCCAAGATCGAACATTTGTGATATTCTTTGATATTCCCCATGAACATGAAATGTTTTCAAAAATAATTTCTTCTCTGTCAGTACGCACCACATCATGAAACCAACCTCACATGTCTCGCTGTTTTAGCAAGTATCGCCTCAGTATGAAACTGCACATAAGTACTAATTAGGCAAATTCTGGCTAAATACTCCGGATTGCAAATGTCTTTCTTCGTTTATCAAAAAATGGTATTTTGTAGACCAAAATTCAATTTTGTAGATTTCTAATCACTGCCTAAGGTGTTATTGACCTAAATGTGTAGATATCTTTTTTATTTCTTCAAATCTGTTTCAAAGTTTTCTTTCTTTCACGATTGGTATCTTCGGGAGTCCCTGCAAACTGTTTTGTATAGGAAGGCATACCTATGCCATGCTTTGTTTTAGTGCCGAGAAAACTACAGATATTATGTAAATTGACATATTCGTCACGGAACAATCCAAGAGATAGCATATTATACCCAATTTTCATCTCTTTTGAAATGTTAAGCCCCTACGAACTGTTAGTCATGGCGCCGTAATGGAATTTGGACGTTCCCAAATCTGCCGGGAAACTCCCACGTTGCGTAAACGCAACACAAAATTTATTTGTCTATAAAAATTGTTTCGAAAATCATACTCTTATCAAACATTAACACTTTTATTTGTACATATTTTATCTTGTAGTGTGATACAAAACGTCACATAGTTCACAATTTGAAGATCAAAAGACAGATATGGGACAGGCGTGAAAATAGGACATGGGTCTTTATGGAGAAAAAAAATAAATTGAGTATTCACGTAATATATATTTATCAAATAAAAATAGTGTTTAATGTCATTAAGGGCTGTAT
>JAHLJT010004984.1:0-48044 GCA_031308135.1 Acheta domesticus | reverse complement strand
TTGGTTTTGAGGCAGCGTTACGCTGCGTTTAGTGAGGGCAGGGGGGAGATTCGATTGGTGTTACATAACATGATGATATTTTTTGTACATTTTTTTACATTTGTTGAAATAATTCATTTTTGTTTTGTAATATAACAATAAAATATTATCTAATTAATTTGTTTTAAAACAAATAATCTAAAGCAATTAAAAGTTGTTTCCTTAAAGAGAAATATTAATTTTTTCTTCAATTTTGTATTGAATCTGTTAGATTACGAAGAAAATAATATCAAAACTGATCTGTAGTATTTTGTAGGGTAAACTGTATAGTGATGGGCCACCCCCCAGTAATTAGCCATTCCAACTATAATTTGAATCACCACTTGTTCTAACACCGTGTTTCTCATATTTTGCTTCAAAATGGCAAGAAGGACGCTTTTTGATTATAATGTATATTTACTTGGACCGCAAGATTGCAGTTGTTGCCAAATAGCGGATGCTTGTTGACGGTGGGGGGGGGTGTGGTACATTGTGGTAAAGATTTCTAAGATTTTCTTTAGAAACCAGATATCAACAATGCTGTTTGTCGACTACGGCGGTAAGGAAAAACCACCTTGATGTGCCAGACAACACAAACCTTATTCAGTGACAATGATATCAGCTAAAATGAGAAGCCTAGCTTTGCATATTTAGTGACACGGGGGGAAGGCCAATGACTGTACCTTGGATAGTGAGTGAATTGTGTTATTTGCCACTCTGCTAATGCTTGTTTTCAGATTATTTTTAATCGTAGTTTAATATTATTGCACACAGGTATAAACTCATTAACCTCAAATAAGGGATTTTACAATGCCAAAGAAGCCGAACAAGAGTGTGATGCAAAAGCCATAGCAAATGTTATCAAATGTGTTTACAAAATCGGGTCATCTGTGCGTTCAGCTGAAAAATCATTTAATGTTCCTGAAACAAGCTTGCACTTTCGTTTTAACAATACAGATCACAAAACAGCACTAAGTTCTGATACTGTATTATCTAAAGAAGAAGACATTCTTGATAGGTGTGTACGTGAACTAGCCCGGAAGGTTTTCCAAGGAAGAAGGAAGATCTACAGTGTAGCGTTCAACCATTTTTAGCTGCTAAACGGAATGCTCTATCCGTTCAACAAAAACCTGAGGATGGTGGGTCAAGGCATTTTTAAGAAGACATCCCATAATCACTAAACGGACACAGTGACAGCCGCTAGTTCATGTGTCAGCGAACAAGACATCAGAAACGTGATTTGATGTTGTAGGGTACATCGAGGGAAGTAACTTGGGTGGGAAAATGAATAATCCTAAAAGCGTCTCCATTGGACAACTGTCAAATTTTGAATCGTCCAATTACAGGGAAGAGCTTAGCTGAAAAAGGAAAAAGGAATGTTTACTCAGTAAAACACAGAGCTTTAAAAGACAATATGACAGTCACGTTCTGCTTTGCAGCATGTGGACTTATCACTAGTTCATTGACGTATCTATCAATACAAACGGATATCAGAAAAATTGCTGAAACAGTCCCAGACGGCTGACAGATTTGAAAGTGACAACGGATGGATTACAAGCGAGGTATTTTATGAATATATTTGAAACATATTTCGTCCATTTCAATTAAAAATGCCATCACACTCTCTGTGACGACCGGCCAGAAGACACATCTGACATAAGAATTCAGTCGAATATACTCAGATTTAACTAGTGGTGCTACAGAATGGCACAGACTTTCCCGTATTAGTTTTCTATATCCTTTGGTCTTCGCTAGCTATTCGGAATTGTCACATACTCTTTCTTGCCAGCTACCATCTATCACCGCCAAAAGTACTTTTTTTGGGTCATTTTCTTAATTTTTCGGTTTCCTATTGGTAGAACGAAATATTAATTTGAGAATATTAAAGAACGCAAAAAACCTAGCCGTAAATGGCAATTTTCTTTTAAAAATTATGTGCCGTTTAAGAGAAATGGCGTTTTAGCACTACTAAAAATGCGAAATTTGAAGCTCGTTTTCACAGAAAATGTTTAAGTTTCCAAATACTTTATTAGAAGTTATTTGAAGCATTTACACTCACAAATATAATAATCTTTAGAAATTACGGATAATGTGCATATTAAAGGTGTAAGAGATTTTCAAAAAATTTACATTTATATAATTTTGAAAAAACAAAAAAATAACTGAAAATAAACTTTACGTCATATTAAAGAGTGTATTATCACTATCTGATACAAAAGTTTCAAGAAAAAATTTGCAGCCATATATGAGCCATTCCACGTCAAATTGCACAAGAGTTGACACGACTTTTTTTTAAATGTACGATATTTTTTTTCTTAAACTCTGGACATCAAAAAAAGAGACACGTATTTTTATATTTGCCTCAAAATTGATTATTTGTGTAGTTATACCTAAATTAAATTTAGGAATTTACAGGTGCTTCACAAAATAATATCAATTGTTGCTCCGAATATACTGACTACAAAAATTTCTGGTTTGTTTCATTTAAAACATTAAATTCGTTTGTTTTATTCATTTGAAAATAAATTGTTCAAAAAATATTTTTTTCATTTTAAAAGTGTATTTTTTTCAAAAAACGAAAAATTTATGTATAAAATCGATGAGATAAAAATTTGAAAAAAATATAGGCGTGTTCCTTGTTGAATTTGCTTTGAAATGAAACAAGAAAAAAGTGGGCACTTCCACACATTACAGTGCTGAAAAAATTAATTGTAAGTATGAGGGCGCCCTCTGCCTCTGCCCATGCACTAACGAATTGTGTTCGGTCCGTCTTTGATGCAAGTGCTGAAGACTAAAAAATAATGACCGTGTGCCTGATTAGGGTTTCAAGAGATATTAGTATTTTAGATGTTCACTCTGCCTCCAAAATGTATGACATTGTGTCATACATGTTTTTGTGTGTAATATCGTGGGTGACTTGCGGGTCATCTATGTTCTTATGGGTGAGAGCGAAACGAATTGAAATACGAGCCATTCCATGTCAAATCGCACAAGAGTTTACTCGATTATTTTTTAAATGTATGCAGTTTAAAAAAATAAATTACACGAATACATGGCATTCATTCTGGAGATCAAAAAAAAGGCAAGTGTTTTTTTATTTACCTGATAATTGATTATTTTTGTGGTTGTGCCTATTTTAAATTTTGGAATTTACGTGTACTTTGCAAAATATGATTGATTGATACTCCGAATGTACTTAACATAAAAAATCCTGGTTTGTTTCGTTTAATATTTTGATATGTGTATTTTATTCCTCTTTAAATTACCTTCTCTAAACATAAATAGTTCATTAAAAAATTGTAATTAAAAAAATGAATTTTTTTACATGAAATCTCTCAGAAAAAAAATTTAAAAAATATAGGCGTATTTTCTTTTAACTTTTCTGCAAAACACAAGAAGAAAAAAAAGTGGGCACTCAACACGTACAGATAAACAAATCTATTGTAAGTATGCGGGCGCGTGGTTCCTGCCCCTGCACTGACGAATTGTGTTCGATCAGTCTTTGATACAAGTGCGACGACAAATAAAAATAATGGTTGACAGGTTTTCTGACTGATTAGGGTTTCAAGAAACAATAGTAACTCACATGTTCACTCTTTCTTCAGAAGGGATGGGGGACAGCAAAACGATTCTACAACTGTTTTTCCTCGTGTCAGCGAAACGAATTTTACTGCATCCTTTTGCATCCTAGGGATGGGTGAAATGTGTTCGTGAAATACAATCAACCACTTGTCAAAGGACATGAGTAAATTGAGTGGACACTGTGCAACTTGAGTAGCGATCACCGTAGAGATACGACAGATGTTCCAATCCATTTAATCTTTCTGATCACGGTTTTTAGAAAAGAAAACCTCCAAGACGCGTAACAACAATTTGCTGGGGAATTTAGAGGAGTCAATAGATTGGCAAATTTATGATTCATTTTGGAAGGGAATCGGCTTCCAAAACAGCCTTTTGTTAGAGAGAGAGAGCGTCGAGAACAGTGGCTCCCGTGACATTAATAAAAGAAGCGGAAAGTCCAGTGAATATAGTGAAAAGTGTGGAAATCAAGGAAATGACAAGTTAAGCACTTCAGATAGTTCAAGTGTCTGCGAAATTAATAAAGAGGAGATAAACAAGAGTTAAATTTCAATAGGAGAAACCTCCGCTAAGAAAAGAATATTAGAACAAAAACGGAATCCCCATGAGAAATTTCAGAATGTACAAAATGCCAACACAGATAAATTTTTTCAGATTGAAGATCCTTCAACGTCCATCGAAAAATCAAAACATACTCTTTAGAAACTTATTGATTCATTTCACTCAACAGATGGCATGACGTTCATATTAAATTGTGACAATTTTTTAAAGTGGACATACAATAAAATTAAACGACATTTTTTAGCAACCGACGCATGATAAAAGTGTCTAAAATGTTGCTGAAGAAAATGGAATTTTCTCAAGAGTTGAAGTAAATTTCGTAAAGCATTAAAACTGTGCATTCTGAGGAAAGTTCAAGAATTCTATGGTAACAAGTACTTGTATTTAAAGTTAGTTGTGAAGGACCAGAAAACTTCAAAAATCCCAATCAAAACATAAGTCAAGAATGCGTCATTTAATTATTTATAAATTATTTACAAATTCATAAATTATTTATAGATATATTAATATTATTTATATGAATTAATAAACATAACTATTATTATTTATAAATACAATCGTGAGTTTTACCACTTCAAGAGCATTAAATTACTGCTTCATCCAAAGATATCGACAGCCAGTAACGCAAGAAACGAGTCTCTTGCAACAATATATGATACGCTGGTTCGTATAATATTAATATCTTTTAAAGTTACTGAGATCCCACTTTGATTTTTTCTGGAGATATCATCAATACTCTAGTGCGTTTTTAAATATATTTTTTTTAATTTTTAGCTCATCGAATTTAAAAAAAAATTATTTAATATTCAGAATTTCAATTTTGTTCAAAAAATTGAAAATTCAGAAAATTAAATATTTTTCAAAATCTTAAAAATTAAACATGTTTTTAAGCTTCGAATGGAATTTGAACGGAATTTCTATAATTAATGTATTCAAGTATATGATATTTTTAAGTTAGTGATGCGAGCCATTTTTAGCAAATTTCATTGTACAATATTGTGACGTCGTCATAGGATGAGGAAGAACACAGACACGGAGTTTACTGTACATATTTATTTACAAGTTCATTACACTATATACACTCCTAAGGAACACTCCTAAGGAACGCTGCTCTCCACAGCACTCCGACTCCTGAGACGAGCCGCCTCAGTATTTACTAAGAGAACCCCAGCTCGCTACACTAGCGCCGCCCTTGGTCTCTTGTCCCGTGGCGAAAAGCCACGCCTCGCAAGACACTGCTCGCGATCACCTCCGCACATCGCTACGGTCAAAACTCGACTCAGGAAGCTTATTCCACCCGCCTCCCTTCCGAGGCATCACGTGACCGACCTCCCACGCACAAAGCGTCATTTCCGCTCGAGATTTGGGCTGGCTGCAGATGGAGCCTGGCGTCCACCTGCGAACGATTTCTGTCGTCACACATCACTAGTGCGAACGTACAGTCGCCTTCTCAGACATGGCCCAAGCGGAGAGACCCTCGAGAGACCCCGGGGGTCCATCCGCCCCTGAGCGGCACGAGAGGACTAACCCCTCCCCCTTGCACGACTTGTGCGGTCGGTCGCGCCCAGTGCTGTGACGCTACAATATTTCCGAAAATAATAAAGGGTCATTCCATATTAAATCAACACAGTCATTTACATCACCATCTCAGATTCAGATGAAATTTGACACATAGGTAGTATGAACGGAGAATAAGAAAGCTACAAATTTTGAGTAAAATATTTCCACCCGTTTCTGAAATACAGCCATGTAAAAGTTTGCAAAATTGGCTTCCCGAAAATTTTTTAATTGATGTAGAACCTCACCAACTAAGATAGAGAGCTGGAACAGATGTTATTTTGCAGCTTCTTTATGGCCTTTTATATGATATACAACTCAATAGGGGTTGCGTTCAAAAAGGTTTCAAATTTGAATTTAAAATTTTGATTTTGAGTTTTTTCATAATGCTCATCTTCCAAAAAATTGAAAAAATTCTATAATAATCCTTGTACATTTCCAAACAGATGGTGCACGTTTAAGAATGGGACTGCAATGGGTTCATATGGTAATCTTTATTTAAAATGCACAATATTTACTTACTCTAGATTTTACTGATTTAAAATGCTTTTTATTTCAAATTATAAGCCCTAATATATACAAATTATTAATTTGGAGTTTTTTATTGGCGAGTGTGTTGTGTTTTATTGTTATGAATTTATTCTTATTCTTCTTAGTCTTCTTCTTCTTCTTCTTCTTCTTCTTATTATTATTATTATTATTAGACCGCGGAACTTCATGCAATTGAAAATGTTTTGACTGTGCATATCGAAAGGAAATGTAAATAACTTTATCTATCACCAAAAATAATCTACCATATTTTTATTTTGCATGTGTGCAATTTTTTAGGTTAAATGCGTATTTTAATGTATGCATTATATTTTAGTGCATATATTCCAGGTTTTTGTGGAGAAGTGGATGGAGATCAGATCTTTTCGGGTATTTCGCTTTCAACTTAGAAATGGCTTTTCTTCTGACAACGTGACTAGGGAAATTGAACCTCCTTAGTACCCTTCGCACGGTTTCAGGATTTAGTTTCTTGCCAATTCCAATTTATAACTGTGGAGTAACTTTTGGTGCATTAATACGAGGGTCCTTCTTTATTATTTTCACAACAAGATTCTCTTCTGGATCAGAAAGTCTTCGGACGTTCTCATCCGTGTTGCAGTTTAATCGCCTATTCATTGATGGATCATGAGATTGTCACTCACTGGATTTTTTTCATTAATGTCATTTTGGGCATCATTAACCCTTTGCATGATGATAAATAACCAGCTGACGGTGCTCAAAGTTGGTGTTCATTCCTCAACGTTTCATTTCGCTTAAATGTTTAGGTTCCCACGTATCTGGTTCATCAACTGAAAGGTGGCCATGATTTGTTTTATTTTTGGTGATAGGTAAAGTTATATACATTTCCTTTCGATATGCACAGTCAGTAAAATATGCAATTGCATGACAGTCCGCGGTATAATAATAATAATAAGAAGAAGAAGAAGAAAATTCATAACAATAAAACACAACACACTCGCCAATAAAAACACTAAATTAATAATTTGCATATATTAGGGCTTATAATTTGAAATAAAATGCATTTTAAATCAGTAATATCTAGTGTAAGTAAATATTGTGCATTTTAAATAAAGATTAGCATATGAACCCATTGCAGTCCCATTCTTAAACTTGCACCATCTGTTTGGAAATGTACAAGGATTATTATAGAATTTTTTCAATTTTTTTGAAGATGAGCATTTTGAAAAAACTCAAAATCAAAATTTAAATTCAAAACTTTTTGTACGCAACCCCTATTGAGTTGTATATCATATAAAAGGCCATAAAGAAAGCTGCAAAATGACACCTGTTTCAGCTCTCTATCTTTGTTTGGTGAGGTTCTACTTCAATTTAAAAATTTTCGGGAAGCCAATTTTACAAACTTTTACATGGCTGTATTTCAGAAACGGGTGGAAATATTTTACTCAAAATTTGTAGTTTTCTTATTCACCATGCTTACCACCTATGTGTCAAATTTCATCTGAATCTAAAATGGTGTGAGGTAAAATTTCAATTGAAACTGTGTTGATTTAATATGGAATGACCCTAAAGTTTAAAAAAATAAAAATACACGTGTTTACTTATTTGACCCATATAACAAATAGAAAAAATTAGAAAATATTTAAAAATATGAAGGTCAAATTTTGGTCTTTTTTGTGCGATTTGACGTGGAATGGCTCATATGAGAAAATGGCGTTTGAGTATTTCTGAAAATGCCGAAATTTGAGCTACTTTTCACAGAAAACGGTAGTGTTTTCGAGAAACTTTACTTGACATTATTTAAAGCATATATACTCGTAAATATATTAATGAGAAAAAATCGCAGATAAGGTAAATATTAACTACGTGAGAGACAAGTAAAACTATTTACATTTTTGTAATTTTTGAAAAAACCAACCAATAGACAAATATGGCTTTCATGTCATCTGATAGAGTAAATTTACCACTATCACTACCAAAAGTTTAAAGACAAAATTTCGAGCTCTTCTTGAGAAAATCTTCTTTTTGTAATTTTTTAATGTTGCATAATTGCACGCAATATTGCACGAAAAAGACTAAAATTTGAGAAACATTTACCTGATCTCATGAAAGAACTCAATGTGCAGAACAAATTTTATTTGAAGAACAAATCTCTATCATCAATTTGTAGCTGGAGAAAGACGCCGAAAAAAATTTAAACTTTCAAAATTTTCGAAAATACAGAGTTATCCGTGAAAGTCGGACCTATGCTATGTAAATAAGTGTATTTTACTCTATTCATAACAAGAAATTTAAAGAAAAAATATGGAGCCATATTTGAGAAAATTTTGAAAACCCCCGGGGGCTTCATATAAAGTACTCCCAAATTTTGAAGAACCTTTTTCAAAATCTCAAAGCTTCGACTAGAATCAGATCGACCAGGGAGTACCCATTTTGGAAGAAATCGTACATATGATTTAGGGCGCTAGCAGTGTTCACACACGGACAGACGGACGGACGGACGGACGGACGGACGGACGGACGGACGGACGTTTTCCTTTCAATTGGTTTTCGGTATCAAGGACCTAGAAAACTGGGTTTCTGGCTACACCACGAGTTAGGGGGATTTTTTTCCTTAATTTAGCAACTGGTTTTTATCCCCTTTTTCGTTTTCACGGCCTGGCAATTAATTTTTTTGGCCGAAAATTGGCCATTTTTTCGCGCAGCATTAGATAACTTTCCCTGTACTACGTATATCATTCCGTGTATACGTGCGTATACGGGAAAGTAAAAATAGAGGACTTAACCCAACAGCGCTTAAATATTAAAGTGATATTAAATCTGTATATTAGAAATTGTGTGCCTTGATGTGTAACATAATAATTAACTGAATATATAGTTATACTAGTTGTTTCTGTTAGAAATAATTTAGTAGCGAATCACTGTCATGATGGTGGCCAATCACCGTAATTTCTAGCCAATCTCTGTATGAAGTCACACGTTATATGAAACAATTAATTAATAACGTAATATTGATTTCCCGATGGAAATTCCGGTTGGGATCAGTAAAAGGATAATTAAGAAAATTTACTTAAAGACCGCACATTCTCTTTTTTTCTTTCTTTAAACCTAATTTTCTATTGATCTTAAATTTAAATCATCAACACCCATGAATCTACAGTTCATTTTCAAATATACAAACATTTCAATGTTTGGTGCTTATGACTGGGGTGCTCCCACTTCACCTTTTGTGTAGAGCAAACGAACGAATTTCTGAATTTTGAACTTGCACCCTTCCTTTTTAGGTTCTCTCATAAATACGGGCTTTAATCCTTGAGCCCAATTGTTTTGCAATATTTCTATCACAAATTACTTCAAATGGCTCTGGCTTCTTTCCCTCTTTCATAATTTAAAAATATTCTTGAGCTACTTCAATAGCCTCTATTTGTTTCAAAGTTTCTCATATCTCATTTATTATACTGGATTAATGAATGCACATTTACAGAAAAATATGTTCTATCGTTGTATCTAATGACTTTGAAAACCGCAATAAATATCATGAATGTATTATTCTTATTATGCCCTCCACATTAATCTGAAAAAAAAACTATTTTAGTAATCATTGGATATTCCTTTATTTTATTTTGATCAATTGAAATAAGAGAGAACACACCAAATTTGATTTTTTTTGGTGACTCGCCAAGAAACAAAAACTCATGCTGCTCCCACCATTATCTCCAATAACATTGAACTTTAACAACCAGAATAAAGGTTATAGAACTGAGCAGGGACATTAAATCGAGGTAATGGTAAATTTGGGGCATAATCAAATCCTGTTACAGGAAGATTTCTGTGAGATTTTGAAATAGTTAATATTGTAAGCTGCAGTTTGTTTTTATGGTAATCGTACTCCATCTTGAGAGCGTAGGCTTCCGCGGCCGGAGTCAATATTAAGTTGGCTGTCCGGGTGACGCCGCGTCCATGGCAAAGGTGCCGACGTTTCGGTCGCCATTCTGCGACCTTCCTCAGGGCGTAATGCACGGAGCTGTACTGTGCACGGGTTAATATAGGGCTACGTTCCCCTTCTACCTGTGTACCGGTTGGCCGGGTGGTCGGCCAATGCGGAAGAGTGTGCACCGGGCAATCAGGGCCGGGCTCTCCTTGTTCGCAGCGGCACGGATTAACAACTCGGCTGCTATAGAGTCGGAGGCCAACCTAGGTTAAAACGTGGCAACCACTGTATTTCCTAGGCGTTATGGTCTTCATAAGATACATAAGCCCGATGTGCCACTGCGCCCCATTGTGAGCGCTATTAACTCCCCCACCCACCCTCTTGCCCGCTATGTGACCGATAAACTGCAGCCTTTGACTGACGGCATCAAGTCAGCTGTCAGGAATTCGGCCCACCTTATTGACATTCTAAGGAGCTCCGCATAAATGACTCGGACATCCTCGTCAGCTTCGATGTCACGTCTTTGTTCACTATGGTTCCAGTGGACGAGGCGGCCACTGTCATACGCAGTAAACTTTGCTCCCGTGGGCTCACGTCGGAATGGGCCGACTTAGCTGAGTTCTGTCTCACGTCCCACTTTCTTCCAATACCGAGAGCAATTATATGCTCAAGTTGAAGGAGCGGCCATGGGTTCTCCCCTCTCTCCAGTTGTGGCTAACCTGTTTATGGAGGCCTTTGAAACGGAGGCCCTGGAGAATGCCCCACTGAAACCAACTGTTTGGCTCCGGTACGTGGACGATACACTAGTAGTGTGGCCCCACGGTCCTCACACCTTAGCTGACTTCCTCCAGCACCTTAACAACACACACCCTAAGATTAAGTTTACGATGGAGGTGGAAAATGAGGGAAAAATTACCTTTCCTTGACGTGCTGGTGAGTCGGAAAGCGAACGGTAGACTAGGACACAGTGTTTACCGTAAACCCACTCATACAAACCGTTATTTGCATGCCGGCTCTCACCATCACCCGCAACTAAACGGGGGGTTTTGAAAACTTGGCCATCAGAGCAACTAGAGTGTGTGATAAGGAATCGTTGGACTCTGAAATGGAGCTCCTAAAGACCACATTTCGAGCCAACGGATCCAGCGCTAGCGCTGCCAACCAAGCGGTACGGCAGGCTACGACCACTTCCAACACGGTCGATATCACCACACCTAGTGACAATACCAACCAAACTATAGCCACTCTACCGTATATACGAGGTGCACCGATAAGATTGGCAAGCTATGAGCCGCTTTGATATAAAGACGGGCCTACAAAGCCCAGGAAAAACTTGGGCAAAAGCTTGTACGCGTGAAAGATCGCGTCCCTCCCCTTACATCATCAGGGGTATACGAGATCCCATGCAGCTGCGGCCATAGTTACATTGGCGAGACGGGACGCACAGTAGATGAACGCCTCCGGGAACATATTCGTCATTATAAATACAATAATACGAATAAATCGGCCATAGCATTGCACGCATGGAAAACTGGCCATGCCATCTTATTTGATGACACTCGCCTCTTAGCCAGAGAAGACCGCTGGGTTACGAGGAGGGTAAAAGAGGCGGTGGAAATAATTAAACACCCGCATAATCTTAATGCTGACCAAGGCATTCGTCTTCACGATGCCTGGAAACACCTATTTTACCAGGACGTCCGGTCTCGAACGGACGCGGTCCTAGCTGCTCCCCTACGTCCGGTAACGGACGGAGCGCCGTCCGTCAACAGCGCCCCGCGGAGAGCCCGGCCTTGATTGGCCGGTGCACTCTCTCCGCATTGGCCGACCACCCCGGCCAACCGGTACACAGGTACAAGGGGAACGTAGCCCTATATTAACCCGTGCACAGTACAGCTCCGTGTGTGTGTGTGTGTAAGCAATTTTGCTAGTGAGCTGATTGGAGATAAGCCGATAAGAAGAGAAAGAAGCTGTTGGATAAGCGGCAGCGCTGATTGGTCGAGCGTTGGAGATAGCTGATAAGAAGAGAAAGGAGCTGATTGGTCAGGAGGCTGCGCTGATTGGTCGAGCTTTACGAGGGCGGCGGGCCGAGCGGAGAGCGCCGATTGGTCGAAAGGAAGGGCGCTGATTGGTCAAGTAGTAAGAAGCTGATTTGCTATAGCTGATAAATAGCAATATTCTACCAGAAGAAACAATTAAGTGAGTAACTGAGTTCCGCAAAGAACATACATCTTAAATTGCGCGTAAATCAAGTAGTGGCAATTACATTGAACTGTAAGAGTATTTGATATACTGAACTGAGTTTTCTGAAGACCTATATTTTATTGAAGACCCTGGAAGATTATAACTTAGATTAACAGGAAAATTAGTAAACAGAGATAAATTGAAAGTAAAATAAGATCTTGTAAATAATTTGTAAATACTGTAAATATTAGAACTAGAAACACCTCGAGATAAACTTTTTCAATTAAAATCTGAAACTACAACCAGATTAAACTAAAATTAAAATCATTAATCATTGTCCGAAACTGAGGGAAAAACACTCCCCCACCAGAAGCAATCCCAAATGCCTTTTGGCAATACGTCATTCATGCAACAAAACCAAGTATGAATACCCGAAATCACATCACTCAAAAAGCATTGACGCTGCATGTAGTAAGTTACCAGCATCTTCATTTGTGCATATCCCTAAGACAAACAGTGAGGATATCTCAATCGGCCCAAAAAACATACAACAATCATCTCATGTAATCTCATCAGATTCAGAGTTAAAAAGCATCAAAAAATCAACTGACACACAAAATAAAAATCTATCAAACCAAGTGAAAATGTCTACTCATAGACAAAAAACGCAAAATCAAGGTCCAGTACATTTAATACCACGAGTTATCATCACAAATAAACTAGATACAGGAGATAGTATCTTTGAACAAAATCACACCAAAAATAGCCCAAATGAACAAACTACATCCAATGTTGACATTGAATCAAGCACAAGCTCTAACTCAAATGGAAATAATACAAGACATTACTCAATTGAAGAAACACAACCAACGAGCAAGACAGCTCAAAGAATCGTGGTCCTGCCCCAAAAAGTTCTTTAGAACTCGACACAAATCACCGACGAAGCAAATCCCGACTGCAAACAAATTCAATATTTTAAATGAAAATCCCGATCTCATCATAGAAGATCCAACTCCACCTGAACAATTACTGCCAGAAGAAATAGACCCTGCATCATCTAATCAATCTCACAACAATAACGCAGGACACTGATGTTCGTAAGCAAACTAACTCCAACAAAAATTCGCAAAAATAGTTTAGGAAACAAAAAATCCAGATTCCAATCCATTGGAAGCTTCTATATAGATAAAACACCATCACAAATCCAACTGGGATTATTAAATTTCTACAAGCACATTGTCAAACATCATTATTTGCCCAGATAACGACACAAGCACTGATCCTCAGACCAGGCAGCATTGATGATCATAACACAATCGAAAAAATGCTGTCAAATACTAGAAACTATACTGAATTAGCTTTCTACTTCCACAGAGCTACACCAGAAAGGAGATACAAAACTAATGATCAGAGGATTAGATATAAATATGAACTGTGAAGAGATACGCGCTGAAATTCAAGCTTCAGGAATCAAAGTCCACCACCTTAGTGAGCTCAAACGAAAATCTATCGACAACAAATTAGTACCCCTTGGCATCTACGCAATTGAATTTAACCACAACCAAATTACAGAGTTGAAAAATATTAAATATTTAGCACACTATAAAGTACAATTTGAGGAGCCAAAAGACAAACACAGAATACCCTTCTGCGTCTTATGTGCCTCCTGGGGACATACCAAAAATGGTTGTAGAAGACCACCCAGATGCATGGGATGTGCTGGGGATCATTCCTCGATAAATTGCCAAATCACGGATAAACTAGCACTAAACCGAAATGTGCAAACTGTGCTGGAGACCATCCAGCAAACTACTCTGAATGCCGTTTCCACTTAGAGGCAAAATTGGCCAGGCAACAACAACTTGAAAAACTCAAACAGAGCAAGAGAGAGACAGAATATCCAAAAACCAACACAACAAAAATATATCTTCAATCACTGATTTTCCCCATCTAACAAAGGCGACAAATACAAATAACCCACCATGGATTAATCAAGATAACAATGAAAACAAAGAAACAACTCAAAATCCAGAAAATCTTTAAACATTGAGCAACCAAAGCACAATTGGAGAATTCAAAGAGCTCCTCGACACCATAAAAGGGCCTCAACCTAAGAAAAATTATAGCAGGCATTAAAACCATAATCAACATATTTAAACAACCAGGAGACATCACTACCAAAGCCTTTACGGCACTTGAAACCATTGCAACTCTTTTCTAAATGGCTCCCATATCAAACAGATTGTATCATATAATATCATGGAACGCGAATGGTACCCTTATAAAAGACAAAGTTCTCATTGATCAATTCTGCGCTGACTACAATGTAGCAATCTTACTACTACAGGAAACCCACCTATCATCAAACAGAAATTTCAATCTAAAAGGATACCATATCTATCGTAATGATAGACAAACTGGTCCAGGAGGAGGCACGGCTATAGCTATAAGAAAATCTTTACCCCATACGAGACTTCCAACACCCCAACTAGATGAAATAGAAGCTACCATAGTAGAACTCGGTACAGTTACGGGGCCAGTTTCCATCATCTCTGCCTACAAAAGCCCCCAAAAACCTCTAACCACAAAAGATCTAAATGCCTTATTTCCAGATGATTCTACAGTCATTATGGGAGGAGATATCAACGCAAAACGTCTTGAATGGGGCTGCCACTGCAATTCCACAGCAGGAGACATTCTGTACCAATATCTAGAATCACATCATTCAATCTCTATTCTTCCCCCAACAGGCCCAACCTTTATCTACAGAAACACTCCTTATGAAATATTAGACTTCATTATACACTCTAATTCACTCCTACCCACCACCCCGAGGCCACTCTTTGAACTGCGCTCTGATCATCTACCCATCCTAATAGCTATTTATCTAGGAGCTTTTCCCTACTCCATCCCAAACTCCCAACAAAAAGACCCCCAGATTGGGCAAAATTTAGAGACAGAATTGCCCACAAAATTAAACTGCAAGAATCTGGACTCGCACACCTTCGGAAATAGAAACCCAACTTAAAAGTTTAAACTACCATATAAATACTGCCTTTAAAATTGCCTCTAGCCCACAAGCAATTCAAGAAAAAGGAAGCAAATTACCTTCGTATATTCTCCAACAAATTCAACTGAGAAGAAAAGCACAGCGAAAATATTATCGATCGCGAGATCCAGCTGACAAAGCTATTTTCCAAAAACCAGAAGAGAAGTTTCTAAAATCCTTGCTGATTACAGATCAACAGAATGGGAAAAATTTCTCACTAAGGCAGACGTAAAGGATAGAAAAGATATATGGAAATTGCAGAAAACCCTGAAAAATCCAGCTCCACAATTACCGCTCTAATCAATCAAAGAAATAATTTAATAACATATGATCCAGAAAGGAAGGCAGAAATCTTTGCTTCAATACTACAAGAGAGATTTACTCCAAATCCAACAAAAACTTACGTAAGAACCAACTATGACTTTGTTCAACTTCCAGATACACTACCCCCTTTCAACGAAATCATCGAAACTCTTCCATTTCAACCATCAGATTCTACTAACGAGGAAGATAATACCATTCAAGAAAATGAACTCATCAATCAAATCAAATCTATTAATCCTAATAAAGCTTGTGGACCAGACTTTATCAGTGGTACAATGATAAAACACCTACCAAAAATAGCTATCAAATCCATTTTACAGATAATGAACGCATGCCTAACCACAGGGTACTACCCACAAATTTGGAAATCAGCATCAATCATCATGATTAATAAACCAAATAAAAACGCTAGAGAGCCAATAAACTACCGACCTATTAGTCTCCTCTCGCACTTATCCAAAATCTTTGAAAGAATTCTACTTCCCAAAATTACAAAACATCTAGAAGCCAACAATGTTATACCAGCCAATTTGGTTTTCGAAAGGGCCACTCGTCAGAAATGCAAACGTTTAGACTTGCCTTAGAAATCTCATCTTCACTTTCTCTCCATTGCTCTCTACCAGCCATATTCTTCGACTTCTCACAAGCTTTTGACAAGGTAAATCACAGAATTCTACTAGAAAAATGTATTAAATTCCTTCCTAAACAAATATGTCTTCTTATCCATAGCTATCTCACCAATAGAACTTTCAAAGTTATCTACCAATCACACCGATCCACCTCTAAACCTATCCTAGCTGGTGTACCACAAGGAGCGGTTCTATCTCCTCTACTTTTTCTCACTCTATCTCCATGATCTCCTCAATCCCCTCATGTCACAAACTATCTCTTTGCTGACGATGTGGCCTTCACTTCCAAATTTGCAAGAACAAAAGCCGCAGTTAGAAGACTACAAAACGCTTCCGAAGACTCCTCAACTGGAGCAAATTAAATGGTCTTTCACTAAATACATCAAAATGTCAAGCAATAATATTCACCTGGAGACATGAAACAACACCGGATCCAATTCAACTTCAAGGAATCACCCATACCATGGAGTGACTGCATTACCTATCTTGGCCTCAAATTCGACAACAAACTCACCTGGGCAAATCACTGTAAATATGCTTCACAAAAAAGGGCGCAAATATAGCCCGACTTTATCCTTTACTCAAAGCTTCCTCCATTAAGGAAAAAAACTAAATTACTGCTATATACTATGTGCATCCGCAGCGCTGGCACTTACGCCTGCATCTCCTGGGCCACAGCTGCCAAATCAAATACCAACTACTTAAACAGAGCAGAAAACAGATTTATTCGGATTGCATTCAAACCAACTCTCGGCATACCATTCGAAACCTATCTAAAGAAACACAACACCCCAACTATCTCAACCTATATAATCCAAACCGCCTCTAAACAGATAGAAGAAATTTTCAAAAATCCCATACTACAAAACTCTTTCCATAACTATGTTCAATACTTCAATAAAAAACCCTCCCCTGGCCGAACTCCACCTCCCCACTGATGCTCGCTTTCTCATTCCACCTTAATCTACTATAAATTCAACATTATTCTGCAAAAACCCACTTAAAGCCATCTCCTAAATCTTCAATATTACATCCACAAACTCAATAAGCAACTATTCCAAACTTCAATATCAAATCCTATCACACAACGTATCCATACTAACCCAAACAAGAAAAGGGCCGTACTCAAATACTCATCTTTTTATTTATCTCTGTATAAACTGCTAAACATTGAGTTTTCCAGGGCCTCGAACGAGGCAGGACTCATCCAGACGCAGAACCCCTCAACAAAGACCACTGGCGGAAGAGCGCCAACCGGCGTAGGCCGCCTGCACATCAAAATGGCCAACTATGCGAACAGCCCCGTGCATTACGCCCTGAGGAAGGTCGCAGAATGGCGACCGAAACGTCGGCACCTTTGCCATGGACGCGGCGTCACCCGGACAGCCAACTTAATATGTACTCCATCTTGTAAATATTATTTGGATCTTTAGTTAGGCCAACTTCACATAAAGTGAAAAAAGTCACATACATCAGTTTTGGGTTGCTTAAAAGAATGCAGCATGTTTTTATTCATTCAGACATCCGAAGACAGTTCCTCAGAATTAACACGCTAGCGCTGATACCACTAAGTAACACAAGCGCAGTGCGCTGGAATGATCGTTTTTCGGGGCAAGATTACATAACTTTCTCTTCTTACGAAGTATTCGTATGGCGAGAAAGTAATAATAATTTCGGAACCGTTAGGGATATATAAGTTGGTTGCAGAGGTTCTGGTTAATTTGTATTTCATTTTAATGTTGAAATACTCTTAATTTTCCTTAAATCGGTTCATACAGGTTCACACAAGACAACGATTGATTTGACATGGCATACTTTTGAGATCAAATACCACAGTTGGAAAGATGTTTAAAAGATGCAATTTAGGAAAACACAGACAAGTCTTGTACATTTATCTGCATTGATTCTATTATTGAGCAGAAGTACATGAAATGATTTTCAATACATTTTCTACACTCTTCAATATTTTTTTTTCCAACAACACATCCATCAAATTATAATCCCTGTCTGAGATTCGAATCCTGCATCTTCCGAAGTGAAGCGCTGAGTCCCAATCCTTCTTAACCACCTCGGCCATTGGAGTGAGTTGTGGACTGAATATTTATATATTAGTCAAAACGTAATTGTATCAACTCTACAATTAGGAAGCCGGTAATTGTCAACATGGGAGAAACAAAGGTCTTTTGGGCGACAAGAAAAAAAGGCAATCGTGAAGGGCTTACCTCAAAACTTATATCCCACTAACGAGATTAGAAAAATAACAACTGTGAGGAAGTCTGTGCCATTCCATTGCACCACTCATTTATTTATTTACCGTCCGTTATTACACATGAGGAGAAAATATAAAGAAAAAATTTGGAGCGGTTCTTGAGAAATGTTTGTATAATTGAAGCGAATATTACGCACAAACGATGGTTTTTCAAAAAATTCTACAGAACCTTTTTTGAAGAGCTAATTTTGTACAATTGTGTTCGCCTGAGGTAAAAATCAATATCTAAAATTTTGTAGTTTTAAAAAGATATTTTGCAGTTTTCAAAAAACTAAGTAATTTCGTTAACAACATATTTTTTATCGTCCTTTGTTACATAGGTGCAGAAAATTTATAGAAAATGTTTGAAGCTGTTTTTTGATAATTTTTTAATTTTTGAAGCTCAATTTGCGCAAAAACTACTCGTTTTTTCCAAAAAAACACATGACCTTATTTAAGTATTAATTTTGTACAATCGACTCCGTGTGAGGCAAAAATTTATATCTTCAATTTTGCAGTTTTGAAATTTGTTTTGCAATTTTCCAAGGTGTAGGGTATCAACGAAAATGATACCTACATCATTCTCTTGATACACTAATATTTTGGTTAATCACTTATAGGTGTAATGAATATCATTAACAACATTGTTGTAAGGATGGTTAAATCTTCTAATAAAATTTAGGCACGTACAGTTAGACCCACTGTCAGGTGCGGGAAATAAATGTTTTATACGTGCTGTGTATTTATTGTTTGCAACATCACTTTATTCTAAAGCATCATTTTACAAACATCTAAAAGCCAACACGAATAGGATCATGTGAATAATTAGGGACACAAGGCTTCTAACGTCACTGTCCTTGAAGAAATGTTACTTTTCGGCTTCCCAGTGTAGTTGACGCCCGGAAGGCCCGTGACTGCGTCCCCAATTGCTGTATCCCGGCCACAGCCAGGAAAAGAAACAATTGAACACACTACTCTTATAGCTATACTGCGAGTTCTCAAGGTCCATCTTCGCGGTGGAATATCACATGGCATTTCACATCTTTCTCGTTCTTGCCTGTAGAAGTCGCATGATCGCAAGCACTGCTTGATACGGTCGCGATCACGCGAAATCTAGCGGAACGACTGAGAAAGATGCGAAATACCGTGACATATTCCATCGCAAAAAATAGTTGAGTGGACTTGAGGGCAAAGTTAGAACAATCGCAGTATAGCTAATAAACGGCCAGGGATCTTTAATTTCAATTACGCCGTGGATTTGATTGTTTTAGCATTTCGTAGATTTGACGATGAACATTGCTGGTGAACTGATGATTCGGCCGGACTCTACCACGGGACATGCCGGAACTGCCGTTGGAATTGCCGGTGGCTGAAGTGGTAGTGCTGGGATTCGACGTCGGAGTGGTGGTACTGGAGGCGTTTTGAACGGCGGCAGAAGCCAGAAGGACAGCAACAATCTGTAAGACAATGCCAACATTTAAAGAATGAAGGACAGATACACAAGAAAACAGGCAATTTCTGTTTCCCCCGATCTCCAACTTAAAATTATATTAAAAACTATACAGAATAGGCGGAAAACTCACATTTCATTAAATTAAGTCGTTAAGTTCTTATAAACGTGCTAGACGTATACAATGTATACACATGGTCTCAATCTTCTGAATGTTTACTTAACCTGTAGATGAACGTGAGCTTATCAAATGTCATCTCTTCCCAACGTTATTAACACATTTTTTAAAAAATTGCCAAGAACGTTGTCAATGTTACTTTTCTTTCCTTAAAACTTTCACGTACCCACTAAAACTGTCCTTATCTCACTACCGTACTTCAGCAACGTTTTTTAAATTCAGTTTGAGCGAGTCAGACCACATTCTGTGAATACTTCTCCGTTTCTCACTGTTTCTCCCTCTCTCACCCTGTCCCTGCCTGTCTCTGCCTGCCGCTCTCTATCCCTCTCATTCACATTTTTTCCTGATTCTGCACATCTCTGAGCAGGTGAGCTAATATCGGGAAGCGCCGTAGCAGCAAAAAGTAATAGAGTGTTCAGGAAGAGTTCATTCTGTAAATTACGGTATGAAACGTTTTTTTCGTGCCTTCGGCCTGAAAAGTTTAGTTTTTAAGGCCATAGAACGCCTCGTTTAGGAGTTATATAACGATATAGATTGAAAATTCTGCCGAGTGTGTTGTAGGTTACAATTGACACGAATACACGTATGTAGTGGATAAGAAGTGAATATAAAACGCCATGAAGTGGCATTAGAAAAGAATTAACAACACATAAACCTTCTCGGTGAAAAAACACGTCGAAGTGCCAACTTTCATGGAGATCGGTCCTAGGATGTTGGAGTTTTGCTCTTTTATACATACTAACATCCTGTTATATATATATATATATATACACACACAGGGTTTTTAGTTTATCTTGCAACTCATGTCCGAGACCATTTGTTCTTGTTTTGGTACTTTGGCAACCGCGTCTCTTTTACACCTTTCAAGACAGCCGTGCCTGGCACGTCAGGACAGCAGAGGAGGCAACCGTCAGGTCATAACCTACAGCAAGTTTCCATGTTTCTTTGTTGATCCCATTCAAGAGTGTCGGCGGGCAGGTACACGGCTCTAATGCCGAAATCTTTTCACGCTGCACAGAGTGGGTGGGGTGGGGTGGGCTGAGGCATGAGCGTGGAAACAAAACGTCTCTTGAAGCAATTCTGCCCAGTACGCTGAAGAAACAAAACTGTAATATTAATGTGGAGGGGAGTTATCGATTTATTTACAGCAACGTAACAATAATTATTTAA
Source organism: Acheta domesticus (assembly GCA_031308135.1). Taxonomy (NCBI): domain Eukaryota; kingdom Metazoa; phylum Arthropoda; class Insecta; order Orthoptera; family Gryllidae; genus Acheta; species Acheta domesticus. Next base: position 26,659 of record JAHLJT010004984.1, on the reverse strand, counting down.
GTAAAGCCAGCTCAGAGAGAAATCGAAAAGATTTATCGTGAAATATTACCGCCTAGCTCATCATTTTATAACAATAATAATTGTGTATTATTATTATTATGGAATCTGCGTATTAAGCAAATAAGAAAACTTTAGTAAGAGACAATAAACATACCTAGAAATGTTATGAGAGTAATTACCGCAGAGGCCAAAAGTTAAAAATCGAGGTGGAGCGTAGCGGAGCCGAGATTTTTAATTTGGACGAGGCAGTACTAACACTAACATTTTGTGGTATGTTCTGCATTTATCGGTCAATCTCACGATTTATGCGAAAATTTATAATACTGCGATAGTAAACATATGAATTCTGTTGTTGCGGCATGTTATTATGATATTGTGGGGTATTGCTTGCGATATATCTATTTAAACAATATTCGTATACCGTGGTTTGAAAAAAGATGGATACAAATAATTCTCCTTAAGTTAAAGGTAACTAAAGAAATGACGTTCGGTGAGGATGTTGGCGCGTCTATTTCCACAGGCGACACCTCAGATCGTCAGTAAATATGATTACCAAAGAAGAGTTTTATTTGATGGAATGCGAGGAAAATGAAATTAATTTACCTAAAACACATTTTAACTGCACTATTAAAACCTATTACAATGAACAATAATTATCTCAAAAACTAATATGAGATACTTTTATTCTGAATTATTTGAATCTGATTTGTTTTCTACACCGACTTGTTTCTTTCTTGATAAACATTTGACTTGCGATGAATCAATGGTTGTTTATTCACGTTGCCAAAGATGTTAAAACCCGTTGCTAAGGATGTTAAATTGCTTGACATACAGATAGGTACACACCTGTAGGGTTGCATGTTAAAATGGGCTAAAGACGCATGTGACCGATAAAATTATTAAAAATACTAATAAAATGTAAATAAGTTGTACATTAATTATTGAAAATAATTAATAAAAAGTAATAAAATATAATTATCGTAAAATGACAAAAAACTGGCAGTCGAGTAAATGCTCAAAGTGACCACCGTTTATGAAGAGACAGGCGTTTACTCCTTTCAGTGTAGTGGCTGCAGTACCTTGAAGAGTAACAAGGACAGAATACGTGCTTTCTCTTTCTTCCAACTAAAATTAGACACATTCTCTCAGCCCGAAATCTGAGGGCACGCGACCGGGCTTCGCTAAAAGTGAAAGGGCGTCGAAGGTATTTCACGCGTTGCCAATTGGCAAAACAAGAGTTGGTGTTTCCGGACCTGGGTTGCAAGATAAGATAAAGACCCGGTGTATATATATATATATATATATATATATATATATATATATATATATTTATGTTCTTGTTTTAGTAATTTGGCAACTCTTTGCCGCCTCTCAAGACAGCTGGGCTGGTCACGCCGAGCCGGCTGAGGAGGAGGCAACCGTCAGGCCATAAGCTGCCGCAACTTCCCGGTTTCCGTGTTTTCCCACTTAGGCGGGCAAGTACGCGGCTTACGGGGATTTTTACGCACTGTACAGAGTGTGGGGTGTGTCAGGGTGGGCTAAGGTATCGTGAAGGATACAAACGTCTCTTTAACCGATTCTGTCCAGCGTGCTTAAGTAACAAAACTGTAAACCAAGAGGTCAGATTTGTCGATTTATTAACACCAATGTAACATTAATGATTATTTATTGAAAGCCTGCACAGAGAGAAATCAGAAAGATATCTTGTGAATCATTACCGCGAAATTCTTCATTATTTATAACAATAATAATGTATTATTATTATTATTATTATTATTATTATTGAGTCTGCATATTTTAAAAATAAAATCTCAATATAATTATGAAATAAACTAATAAAATACAAATCAGTAGTAAATTAATAATTTTTGAAAATAATTAATAAAAAAATACTAAAATATAATTTCTTTAAAATGACAAAAGAACTGACCGTGTAAATTCTTAAAGTGACCACCATTTACCAAGAGACAGGCGTATACTCTTTTCGCTGTAGTGGCTGCAGTACGTCGATGAAAGACAAGAACACAATGCTTTCTCTTTCTTCCAACTAAAATTAGACACATTCTCTCAGCCCGAAATCTGAGGGCGCGGGGCCGCGGGTTTGGGGTTTGCTAAAAGTGAAAGGGATGCCGAGGTTATTTCACGCGTTGCCAAATCGCCAAAAGAAGAGATGGTGTTTGCAGACATGGGTTGTGAGATGCGATATATATATATATTGAAACGAGTTGTTAATTAACTCACACAAATTAAATAAAAGAGAGGGGGACAGGGATTCTTTCTCAGGAATGGGTTCCGGGTCTGATCATACATACAATGGAAATTGACAATGGTTTATTACAAAGAAAAAAAAACCATGATCATTACAAGCAACTGGACTTAACATACACTTGCTGCCATGTGATCTGTATTCCCTACACCAATCTCTTGTAAATTACATCATTCAATGGTTTGCTACTGTTCGCGCCACATTCCCTCCCCTGACATCTATTCTCTGATTACCCTGGTTACTGAATATCAGGTACTTATGCTGTATGCCTCTTGTAGCTCTGACGCGTGACTCCACCTCGGCGCTATCCTCGGGATTGCTCGGGTCTGCTCGGTCGCCCGCGTCGCCGCCGTGTCGCCACCGCGCCCGCCGCCTTCTCCAGCAATGCTCGCGAGCACGCCACGCCGTTTCCCAAATCTTCGTTCTTCACAGTACTGGCAGACGAAATTCATTCGGCGTGCTCGAACACTCGTGTCTCTCACGCAACGGGAGCATTAGTTTCACGATTAATCTTTCTCCGTACAACTCACCAGCGTGTGAACGACGCCCGGTTACTGCACTCGCTCGTGTAAATATAATAGTACAAGTCTCAATTATCCACTTTCCGCCCCCTTTTTCCCAGGTTGTAACTTTGATGTTACTGCACAGTCCTCACAATCACAATTGTTACTATCCTACGTTTACTCAACGTCTCTATTAGTTGCTGCACTCGTCCATGTCCACGTGTTTACCACTTACTACCGACATTACCTGTAGCATCTCTGTTCTTTCACATTACACACGCATCTTTTTAACTCCGCTTTACCACAGTTACCTGTATCACTCAAGCGTCTACTCACACGCTTCTTCTACTTTTTTCACACCACACTTTCGCTGATTTCATATATTACATCGCTCTACCATCTGACCTCCGCCATGTCTGGGCGCTTCTCTCTCGCCACTCTGCCTCTTGTCCCGTGCTCGGTTCGCGGCACTCGGTTCCTCCGCTGAGCCGGCTCCGGCCCCCCCCGACTCCGCCGGCTGGCCAGCCTGTGCCGCGCAGTTTAAACCTACGAATTGGGCCGAAACGCATTGTTATCACTGAGATGATAACAATTCGTTTCAATATATATATATATATATTATATATATATATATATATATACACACACACACACACAAAGGCAACACATAGATTGAACGATTGGTGTTCCGGGCGCGTCAACTGCTAAGGTCATTAGTCCGTAAGTGTAATGCATGTTTTTCCTCGAGAGACGGCGGTGAACTTCCCCCTCTGAATGGCGAGATTCGGCTCCAGCCTACACGTCGGCTATCGGGGTTTTCCCCTTCCAGATATCTCCCACCAACGGGGCACCGCCTGAGCCGGGACAAGCTCTAAGGTTCCGACTGGTCTCCCGACATGTGTGGCAGTGTCGTGGATGTCAGTGTGTGTGTGTAAGTAAGAGGTGAGGATAGGACAAGGAAGAGGAAGAAAAGATCGCGCGCAGCCCGTGGCTCGTTTGTTAGGATAACACTTTAGCATTCGCCTAGTGTTGAAAGGCGAAACCAAAGGAAAACTACCAATCAGAGCAGTCGGCCGCCAGATAATAGCTAAACTCGACCTACCTTAATAGTTCATGTAAAACATTCTGCCAAAGTCGGGATTAAAATGCTAGGACCTCACGGTCAGAAGTACTGCATGACATCAATTGATGTCCTGAGCTGCATAAGTCGCTAGCAACACGGAGACCGGGAGAGGTGGCTCAGGGCATCAACTGATGTCACTGCAGTGCCTCTGTCCGGGAGGTTCTAGGTTCGACACTTACACACTTGCACTACACTACAAGTCAGGCCGGGAGACCGTTCGGGAGCTTCAAGCTTGTCCCATCCGGGGCGGTGCTCCGTTGGTGAGAGATACCTGGTTGGAGAAGATCCCTGCTTACTCCCCGAGGAACACAAGCACAACACTTACGGTACTGGTAACCTTCGCTCTTAACGTGCCCGGAATCACTAATAAATCAACCAATCAAGAAACCAAGCAGCAGGTAGGAAGAGGGACCAATATACTATACTTCGGTTTTTCTTTCTTGGCGCACGGGGGGGTGTCATCAAAATGGAACATCTCACGATATTTCGCGTCGTTCTCCGTTCTCCCGCCATGTGTCGCATGATCGTCAACACTTCTCGATACAGTCGCGATCATGCGATTTTTCATTTTATTGATATAGTACCCTCGTGCGCCAATAAAGAAAAACCAAGTATATGCCTATAAAGATATTTCAACTCTCGATATTTGGAGAAAAGGAAGATACGTCCGTTCGCGCATTTCTATTATTTCCCGCCACATCACTGTTCTATTTCTGTAGAATTCAATGAACATGACCTAATAAACAATTAATTTGCTTTCATGTATTTTATGGTCGTTCTTTTCTAGATGTAGCAAGGTACTATATATTGTTATTTCTTTTTGGCAGTTTTTAAATATATTTCCTGTCGTAGAGCAAAACAATAAATACAGTTATATCAGATATTGCATAAAAGCTTAAATTGAAATTATTAATATTACAGACCACAACTAGAGAAAGCAAGAGGTGTTCATAACCAATAATATGATTTTAAAAGATTATGTGTAAGTCAAAAGTTAAAATTGGAAGATACTTTCAATACCAAAATTTTTATTTCACACAAACCTGGTAATATTTATGATAAAAATAAATCCTGATAAGGCACTACCAAAACACACATGTGCTTGAGAAAACATCTGGAAAATTAAATATATTCAAAGAAGAGCTATCTCACATACCAGAACGCCTTTCATGATGCACGGGCTAAACACAACTGAATATGTGTCTTTGATTCCCATTGACTAAGTACATACTTATAGGTTCCACGTTTCGTCACAGGTAACCCTTCTGGAAATTTCTTGTACGCCCACAAAAGACTTTTATCGTAAAACAAAGGCGAGCAAGTGATAGTCGCTTATCTTCAAGGTCGCGCTTGCAAAACGTTGATGGCACGGCACAAATGATCGACGTTTATGTTCGACCGGAACCAATAACCTTACAACTCACATACTGGAGGAATTGAAATATATTAATTGTAACCAGGGACATTTATTCCATGGAAGAAAGGGAAGCATCGCTTCCCGTATCGTTTCCTAAAATACTACTTGACTACTCATTTCGATTCATTTACTGTAATTCCAAATAAAAACAGTTTAAATTGGTCGCGACAATCTTATCTTTCCAAACTGAGCACGTAGTTATTATTGTCACCAATCGATGGGGCAGAGATCGCCAGTAAAGATCTGTGGAAGCGCTGGGCTGGCTGCATCCAGCGTCTCTTATGGAATGCTATGATCAGCAGATATACTGGCGCGTTTGGTGGGCGCGCGTGGGCTCTGTCAGTCGAGGTCGCCTTGGAAGCAATCGGCCAGTTGCTTACATCGACACCCAACGCGCGTGTGGTGGGCTTCGCATGTGCTTATCGGTTCAGTAGTATTCATTTATTTTTTCTTCGAGTTCTTATTTTCTTGTGCTGCAAATCTGTCAAGGCTGCTTTGAAGATTTAAAAAATTACTGATTTAAACAATTTACACAAGGTTGTAAAAATACATTCAGTTGTAAAATCATTTGACGAGCACTTTGATGTTAAAAACGTATAATTCAACACAAACTCAGTTTCCGACGACAAGATGAGTCATTTGACTCCACAAAATAAAGAGAACTTTAAAGATTTGGTACACTTAAAAGTAAACATGATCCACTTTTGTGCAGCATTTCGGGAATTCCTCTGTATTTGTTGACACTTCAAATTTGATTCAAAATGACATAATATCTTCAGTTGTCAATGTTTATTTCCAAAACATTAAACAAGAAATAATAATAGTAAGTCTGTTACCATTGAGAGTACAGATATTGAGAATCTGAGCGAATTGTCTAATGTAGAGCGTTATTTAAATGCGGAAGAAAATGTTGAAGAGAGATACCTAGGATTCTAAGACGCCTCTTGAGATGGAACGGCAGAAGCTTTTCTATATAATTGTAAAAGATATTGTTGAAGATTTAAAATATGTATCAAAAGTTATTGCGCAAAGTTATGAAGGTGCTGCGGTGACTAGCCATTAAATGGTCATAGGTTAATGTGGAACAGGCATACCATTATGCACTGTTTTTGCTCATAAATTAAATAGGGAATTACCTAAGTCACTTTCCAAAATTAAAGAATGTAAAATATTTTCAAACCTTTATCTAGCTTATCAACATTTTCTCGCATTCGTTTAAACGTTGCCATTCACTAGGCAATGAACTTTAAAAAATGGTTTCCAAAGCACCTCCAACCAGATGGAATTACAATAGTATATTAGTTCAAACTGTGTATGAGTATCGAGAACCTTCTTATGAATTTGTTTGAAAATATTGTCGAAGGCGACATTGCAGAAACTCTCACGTCATCAAGAGGATTTTTAGAGTTACTGATAAGAGAGTTTTAATTACAAGTTATTACAATTACCAGTATTGTCTTTACGAGTGGTTTAACTATACCCATTTGTCATTAGATACGTGTGAAAAATTAAAAACCTTTCACCTGAAATGTAATTGCTTCCCTCGAAATAAATTTCGCCACACGCCACCGATAGTAACTACGTAAGCCACAGCGATAACGTAGTAAAAAAGAAAGTGTAGCAAAGTTACACAGAAAAGTATCTTGCGTCCTCTACGAAACATTCATAGATAGTTTCATATCGTTCTGCACTTACTCTCCAAAAATATATAAATGACTAGTGGAGATAAAACAGCACATACTTTCTCCCCCATATTTTGAACCAAATTACGCGAATAGTACTCAAATTTTCGATAAATTATACATGATCTATTTCACAATCTATCTTTAAAAAGCAGATGTGATTAAGGGAAAATCTGTCATTAATAATCTATTTGTAGGAAGACTCCGAAAAACTTTGAAATTTTGCAATTTTCGAAAACCAGGTTTGAGACTTCCACCATTCTCTTAAACGTCCTTCACCACTATCCAGCAACAAAATTTGATCAAAAACCATGTAGACATTTTTTCTTAAAACTTGGAAAATATCCCAGGGGCTTCTTATAAAGTACCTTCCAAAATTAAAATATCGATATCAAATTCCAGGGACCGCGACATCAGTCAGATCGATTGAAGGGGAACACTTTTGGAGTAAATAGTCCGAACGGTTTAGACCAGGGCTCATCGATTCGGAGCAAAGAGCCCTCTGGGGACCGGACGACGGGAGCGGAGCGGGAGCGAGCGAAGCCAGCTTGGCGAGCGAGGGGGGCGTTGAGAGGTAGAAGCGATGAGGCGGTCAGCTCAGTTTCACACAAGATATTGCAAAATATATATTGTGGAAGAGGAAGCTGCTCTTGAAACAATAGTTCGATAATTTTTTAAAAACAAATGGGAAGAACTACTTTTTATCAAAATTTGGAGATAACATAAAATATTTGTTTTTTTCATAGAAATTTTAATCATGTTAAAGAGTGTAATCTAAAGAGTCATTTCATGCTGCATCATGCAGCAGAGTATAACAAATACACTGTCGAGGAACGTTGATTTTAAAATAATTTCATGAAATTTATGATATGGAATCAGCCAGTGGCGTGCATTCCATAGAAAGAAGGGAATGAGTCATTCCCCTAAGCAAAGCACAGAAAAATCCTTTCTATATTTAAAATTTTCTTTGCTTATGGCCAGAGCTAAACTGTTACTCAACTCAGATTCTGAGCTACGTACTAGTGGTTTAACCGTAACAATCGATGTTATAAAAACGGTGTGTAAATTCGTCTCGTGCCGTCAGGGAAGCTTCGATCTTCGAAGGTGCAGGCGCTCGTCATGCCTCGTGCAAAGTCGGGTCTGTCCGTGAGGGCGCGAGGATAATGTTATGAGAATTCGTTCCGTTGTGATCGACTGGTAGCAATTTCAAGTTCGAAATAATTTATTATTTGGCTTTTTGAGGGTATTTTATGTACGTGCTAACTAATGAATGAAAGTTAAAGCACCTAATAATATCGAGAACGTTTATACTATGTTAAAGAAAGTATTCTAAACAAGCTAATTCTTTGCGTACTGTTCTGCAGTTCTCCCTTGCGAGAAGGTAATGCAATCGGTGAAATCATTCCACGCAGTAGTCATGGCATCTAGCGAGGAAAGTGAGAACAACCCGCGTTGACAGGCAGAGCCGACTGCGCGGTGCAACGCCCACGGATCTCTTACGATAATCTCCGTTTCCGGTGGTACATTCGAAGTGGGCACGATCAACTTAAGAATAAAACATTACTGATATTTCGAGGAACCGCAACACATGAGAATTGCAGGCGGAAGTTTGGAACGTATTCCCCTTGTGCTATATGAGATGAATTGTACCAGGATTGTTACCATAAATAATACCAAAATACCTAGTTGATACGAAAAATAATACCATATTTGCTCTCAGAGCAAACACAAGAAACATAAGATGCAAAAAAGAGAAGTAACAGGACGGTGAAATTGTCCGAAGAATTTAAACCGCATAGCATCCAGAGAATGTGAAAAGTGCAAGAAATAGTAGAACGACATCATATCCATTGTATAGGTCGTGCAGAGGCTTATCTAGGATATGGCCGACATGGCTCGTGCCATGGGCGCCACTCACAAGGGGTGCTATTTAACTTTCGATATTTACGAAAAAAAGTTGAATGAATTATTATCTATTATGGAATTAAATTTTACACAACAGATGAAAATAAAATCAATATTTTGTAATTAATGCCATAATAGTATAAATTGTGTACAAAATAAAACACTATTTTTTTAATAAAGCAATATCGATGATTTGCATCATCCTCTTACCACGCTGCACATTTCGCCTGTGGAATCTGAGGAAGTTTGGGAGATGCTTGCGTTATGTACGAGTATGTTACCAGTAGGCGTGTCATTGCCTGAATCGATAGTAGTGTTAGAAATGGGCTCTCAGACGTTTTGACAGGATCGCGAACCAGAACCAGACTCACTCCACTCAATCCAGGGAAGACCTACAGTAATATGTGATGTGTGACCAACCATTGCTTTCCAAACCTGCGCGTCTTTCACCATGCACCAATAAATAAGTACGAGTAACGTATAATTGTTTAACATTTATCACCAATTATTTGAGTGTTTTTTCATTGAGAAAGTTTTACAGCGCTATTAGAGGGATGATGTGCTAGAGTTTATCTCTGTCATTACTGTCTTTCTCATATTTTTTTGTTAGTTAATTGTTGTGCGCGAGCGCCAGTGCTGCACACAACACACAATTCAGTGAGAACCTCGTGAAATTTATTTGCTAATTCCGGTTTATCGGGATAATTTGTATTTATTAGTGTTTATTATTATGAATGTTTTGGGACACTTTGACGTCCTTAAAATAAAAGGGTTTTAACTTCACTTTTACGAAAAATGAGTCATCGATTTTGTTGGATATGTCAAAATATTTTTATCGGCTGCATTGCATGTATTTTCGTTTTATCTTTGACGTATGTACAGTGTTAGTTCTGTCGACATATTCATATTTTTTTTAAAAGAAAAGGTTCTATCTGCTATAATCATGGTGGGCAACTTGTTTCCGAGATATTGCTATTGACTAATACTCCTTGTAAAGTATCATTTAAAACTCACAATCTTTTTAAAAATATTAAAATACCCAAATGTAATACAGTACAACAGATTTCCACAATTAAAATACTAGTGGAAAATATTGTTTACATTGGGAATGTAACAAAGTTCGTCAGTAGCACCTTGTAGATGTTTCATAGCGTGTAACTTGCAAAGGAAATCGTTGTGTGAGAGTGACACAGAGAAGAGTCTTGAAGATTTCGCTATTCAAATTCTAACTATTGCTGTTTCCATTGCAAGTTGTGAGAGATCTTTCAGCAAGTTAAAATTTATAGTCTATTTAAGAGCTTCAATGGAATAAGAGAGATTGTGTAATCTTGCTCTATTGAGTATAGGAAAAGAAGAAGCTGAGAAAATTTCTGTGATTGTCCTTGATGTATTTGCATCAGTGAAATCAAGGAACGCGCACTTCTAGACCACACAAAAATGTAATGTTTTCACATTTATTAATATCATTGTTGTATTGTAATGGGTAATGTGAGTGCCATTATAAGCCATTATAAATCTAGTACTACAGAACGGCATAGGCTTCTCGAATTAGTTTCGATTCTCTTTGGTCTGGTCTAGCTATTCGGGGTTGCCGCATTCTCTGACCACTTATCATCTATAGCAGCCCAATGTACATTTTTTTGAAATTTTCTCAATATTTAGTTTTCCTAATAGTATAATCGAAATATTACTTTAAAAATGTGAAATAAGAGTAAAACCTCGTCCTAAATGGCAATATTCATCGTTAAATTTGAAGCCATCTTTAGGCAAATGACTTTTAAGCGTTACTATTACAGCACAATTTGACGCTGTTTGTCACAGAACGTTACTATATTCGTACGTATACCAGAAAGTAAAAGATGCTTATGGGTTGTTCCATGCAAAATTTCAGGTTTTCGACACTGAGTCTCAGATTTTTTGATATTTTTTTATATTAATATACTAATGATGAACCGTTAAAATACAAATGGAATTAATACCTTTAGCAGTTAAGCAACAATTACGGGTTAAACATGGACGACGACACAATATACTCAATAAAAATAATTATGACTTTCATAAATGAATGAAACTTTAAAATCGAGCACACTGGTTTGAAGATAGATGATGATATTTTAAGCAGTTGACAATATATTAAGGTATTGGTATATTTGTTTATAATAAAGAATGCTAATAAATTAAACAACTACATTTCTCTTCAAAAGTAATTTCATTTCTTTCATATTTTACACACTGCAAGAAGAACTAATAAATAACAATTCTGCAAACTGTCGCGATGGAATAAAAAAAATGCGTAAGTTATTAATTAAAAAGTAAACGCGCATTTTGCTCTTAAGGTTGAAAGTCGCGTGCCCTTGCCGAGCGAGGGGCGTGGGAAGATCGTAGCAACACCACCTCGTTACTATATCTAGGTGGTGTTGGGTCGTAGGTAGGCGCAGCCAAGTTCATTCCCTAGGGATATCCATCGGTGCCTTCGAACAGATCCTACACCAGTTACAGGCATAGTTTACCCGTTTTACTGTTCAGTGATACATCATGATAGAAAATGCCAAAGATTGTGAATACGTTTTAGCAGGATTTGGTGCTGCAATCCATTCGGACTTGAGAAGCAAAAATGTCGGGAGAGTAGGAGTAAGATAACAGAAACGATGCGGAAGAAAATATCGAATTTAGTGGTAGGTGAAGCAATATGCGATCTGTGTCGTCTCAAAATATCCAAAAGGCTCAATACAGATCTTAGTGACTCAACTGAAAACAGACCAGTGAAGTGAAAAAGTCAAGTGAAGAGGATACGTAGCCCCAGGAGTTGCAGAGGAAGCCACTATCAGTAATGTAAACGTTTGGAATCCACTGGGTCAATCATCATTGTCATTGCGAAAGCAAACCCGAGAGAAATCTACGTCTAGGAGAAAGATGAGTGCCGTAAATAAAGCAGTTTCTGAATTGTTTTATGTGAGTACAAAAAGCAATGATGGAGAAGAAATATTGACACAATTCAAAGAAAAAGTTTCAAATGTGAAGATAACTAATAAGAAATATATGATTTTAATGTGTTTACCAAAAAGTTGGAGTTGAACAAAATATATTGCTCGAATTTGGTGTATCTCTTAAGGTAGCTCGTATGGCAGCATTAACACCTAGAGAAATAGTTTTGCGAAATCAACAATGGCGTCGCGGAGGAGAAATGTAAGGGCGAGTGCTGACGAAGAGGGCTGGGACAGCTGAGAACCAGTTCGTTTACGAAGCGCTGGTAAGATATTTTTATTCATAACTAAAACAATTCCAATGATCCCTTGATTAAATTTACAGGGTAGCTATAAAGTAGTTTCAGCAAATTTTCTTCCAAAATTCATGAATTTAGAAATATTGCATTTCCATTTATTGCATTTTTTAAAGAATTTTTTACTTTCGAATTGTTAAAGACTCTCAGTAAAAAAAATATCTTAGGTGTAAAATGATCCTTTACATTTCATCTACAAATAGTGTCACTTTCCATTGTTTTGCTTTGTTTGCATATTACTCGGAAAAAAATTATAAAATAACTGTCTACAGACTGCTAACCAAATATTGTTAAGTTCCCATTGTTGCCAACAATGGCGGATGAGACAACATTATTGTACCTGGTATATGCAGGGTATCATGATAAGTAAGGTGGCAAACCTATTATTAAATTCTGAGATGTAGTGTCAGATTTCCTACTTTTTTGCCTGGAATGACCCTTATAGAAATGTTTCGACTGTCAACAATTGAGATCACTATTAACTGTACAAATAGTACAAATAACGAGAAATAAATCAGTAAAGGAAGGATGATAACAACACAGGAGAAAATAGTCTGAATTTTAATAATGAATTTGCAATGGACACGTGAGAAATTTCCGTTAAGATAACTGGAATTAAAAAATTATGGGGAGACCGGATATCAAGGAATAAAGTGGGTGAGGTGAAAATAGGTTATTATCCGATCAGGAGAAACACGGACATTAGAAGAGGAGGGGAAAAAAGCAAGATCAACCAACAAGCAACATGGATTGAGTTCGCGACGATCAGATACTGCGCATCTGGAAAGACAGTGAACCGCGCGGATTACAAACGGCCGAGACAGAACAGCTGGACATGGGTCGCGAGCAGACGGGTTGTAACGCAGTAATGGAGACAGAACAGCGTAGTGTTTGGTCGTCGGTAGGATTACGTACGTAACACATCGTCACTGTAATTCCGTATGGACGGTTTTGTCGACCTACAAAAATAAATTTTCTGTAGCTTGCAACAATCCCTCTGGTCTGATAGCAAAATAAAACAAGGAACTTTGTGTGCATTAAAAGGGGAGTGTAGCGGAGGATATCCCAAGAAGAACATACGGTTTATCATAAATGAAATAACTTTGAATAGAACTGAGAATAGTTGGGATGAATAGAATGAAAATAAGAAAAAATATTACTAAAACCAGTGTTCAAAGGATATTCATTGCAGTGTATGTATAAGTAATTAAGTATTCTATTTAAGAGTTGTCATTTTAGTTTTTGTAATCATTTTCAGAAATTTATTGTTGTAAATGTTCATTTTTTGATAATATTCTTTTAAAGAGTAACATTTTCGTCATTTCATTTTTCAAACGAATGTGAATAAATATTAATACAAATGAATTGTTATCTTTCTTTTATTATCTCAATTCCTCCAATTAAATTGGTAAGTTTAAAGATAGTAAATATATTTGTTGAGAAAACTTTTCTATTAAACGCTTTGAAATTAATCAGAATCTTAACATTAGTGCACACCTCCTACAACACATAACAACTATAATTTGAGGGATCCTGACAGAGGCGCAATTCCATGCTTGCCGTGGGCGCCTGAATACCTAGATGCGCCACTGATCATTGGTCAATATCATCACTTAATTGACGATTTAATTTGCAAGCTGAAAATTAAACTTACAATTAAAGAAGTGGATAGCACTGACCCCGAGAACTTTCTTGGAATTAGAATAAAGAAATGCACAAACGGATATAAATTGGACAAACGGATTGCATAAATGAAACTTAAGAAATTATGATATGGAATCGTGTCATCCTGTATATACTCCAGGAGTAGCTGGACAAAACAGTGACGATTGTGATGATACCGAAAGCGTTGATCAAACCACGTATTAAGAATTATTGGGTTGTTTAAACTACTTAGTGACTGCTACACGTCCGAATTTGGCATATTCTTACAGCAGCTTATCCCAGTATTCCAAAAATCCGAAAAGTATACATTGGCAAGGGTTGAAAAGAATATTGAGATACTTAAAGGGTACAGTGGATCTGAAATTAAAAATAGATGGTACGATGGGAATGTTGAACATGAGCTCCGACGCAAGTTGGAATACTGCCAAAGTTTGTAAGGCGTTTGCTAGCTACGTAGTCAATCTTGGAGATTCCCTAATAGGGTGGAAAAGCAGAAAGCAGAGAATCGTAGACTTATCTACTGTGGAGGCCGAGTTAAATGCGATTGAAGACGCTATTTGTCATCAAAATGGATTGTATCACTGCTGGAAGATTTAGGTTTTGGATATTTGACTAAACGTCCAACCACATTATGCACTGACAGTAAGTTTGTAATAGAATTATCGAAGGTCTTCAAAATAACCAACTGTAACAAACATATGATACGGAGACTTAATTTTATTAAAGATAACTTGTTGAACGGCGAAATTCAGTTAGAACATGTGAAGTCAGCGGACCTGGAATCGAACATTTTTTCCAAGCACCTAGATCGGAACACTTTGTGGAAAACATCAAATCAATTAATTTGATAAAATGAATATTATTTTGGTGTTAAGTTTGTTCGAGAATTGTTATTTGTTGTGCCCGATATTGTTGTGCTCCCCTGGCGCACTGGACAGTTGAAGTGGTTTACCAGGTACATGCTTTCTTGATATGTATGGTGGTCAGTCGATTTCACGAAGTATGTATTGTAAGAGAATAAACTCTTGTTTGTCAAATGTTATTACGATATACACCCTTCATTAATATTAAATAACACAGTTACGTGTATATGCATTTGGCCGAGTTCGGTCAATGACCACTTTAGTGGCATAGTGGCATCAATGCCAGCAAGTTAAATCTGAGGATTTTGGATGTATCTCTGAGCGGAAAAAAATGCTTTATGTAGTAGTATAATATTGCGGAACATTTAGGGACAATGCGAGAAAGTATGTGCTTTGGAAGCACCACTATTTTAAAAGAAATAAACACGTTCATTAACAAACTTTCCTTCTTAATGGCAAGAAAAGACAAATGGATAGGGAAAGGGTGGGGTATAGCATGCGAGAGTTCTCGCACAGGTACAATAGTTTGTCATAAATTTGTAAACAAACTCATAAAAAATCCTATTTAGATAGATTTTAAATTAAACATTGGAGTAAATGTATGCATGAAAAAAAAAAGGTCAATGGGACCCCAAAATATTTAACGCGTAGCGTCCCGCAGACTAGTAATTCGACGCTGATAATGGCCTGACGCCGAATGAATGTGTAGTTTGCTTATATGCGTTCCAGCTGGAGCGGTGTCCCGCTGGGGAGTGATACATGGCTGGGGAAAACCCGCCCTGTTAAAAAATTAAAGTTGCGCGAATAAATGACTCATCCCGCCTTATACTTTGTTTTTGTTTCTGGGCAACCTTAATACACTGCCATTCATCTTCCGAAAAACTATTAATACCTTTTCACCATTGCCAATGTTCTCACAGTAAACTTCACAGTGTGTGGCCACCTACCGCAAATGCAGAATGTCAAATAGGCGGTGATGGCAAATGCAGATTGGGACATCCTTCTTTGTCAGTTGCAATTCCAGAACTTGACTTTAAAAATACTTTCTTTATGGAGGATATTAAATCATTGATTTTGGAGAACTGGTTTCAAACCTCCTCCTGCAACTCGATGAAGTGCGTGAGCGAGACAAGTTCTGTGATTTAAATTATGGAAAATTACTTTCAACCAAACGTGGGCCAATTGTTTGTTTGTTGTTGTTTTTTTTTGCTTTTTGCAATTGTAATTTCTTGAAATTGTATTTCATTGCCGAAGTTCCGATTTCGCATGCGGCACCTTAGATTTCACTATACCCCAACAGGAGAGAAAGCCCCCTTCGAATGCGCATGCGCAAGGAGGGGAGACTCCCACCATCAACCACTCACTTCCCCTGAACATATCGCTCTCTCACTCGCTCTGCGCACCAACCGGCGTGGCCGGTCGAGGGGAGGGGGTTCTGAACGCATATACAGGCTGCTTGGTTCATGGGTCCAAAGCGCAGCAGTAAAAGTGTCAGCGATCCAAATCAAAACAGTTTCAGCTGTCTGTGCATATACGTATCTCTATATATTACGATTCAGTAAAAGAAACATATGTATAGGAAGCATCGCACCTGGTCCTTAGTCCTGTCCCTTTCGTCTTCGAGTGCTGTGCGGCGTGGCTTGTCTTAGCGTAGGCCTAATTTAAAGTGAAGTTCACAGGCGTAATATTGTGTGTATTTGTTTCTAACACTAGGCCACCGTTTGCAGGTAATATAAACGGTACATCAAGCTTCCTGCTTACCATCCCGTTCTCAATTCCATCGAATTAGTTTAGAGTTCTATTAAGAACCATGTTACGAAGGAAAGCATTTGTAAGTCTATGAATTAAAGAAAATGTATGCCGTATATTATTTTCTGAGTATTGCCCAAATCAGTGGAAGAAGTGTTGTGAACACGTTAAGAAAATCGAAGAATATACGAAAACAGATGACGACGAAAGCAAAAGTGGACAAAATTATCGTTTCTTTGCGGTGCAGTTTCTCTGAGGACGACAATGACGTCACACATCGAAGGCTGCATTGACATTGATGACTTATGGCTCCTCCTTGCTGGGGAGGGCGGACGAATTGCGTGCGCGCAGCGGGTTCAGATAATGTAGCAGCGGTGGGAGAAGCCCGCGAAACTAAGCACCTCCCAAAAGGGAGATTTCAAACTTGTGCCACTAGAATTGCTTTATTTATTTTTGCGCAAAGCCTAAATGACACCACGCGACTTTTTATCAAACAGAAATCAAATAAGTATCCAGTCAATTAAAGGTTTGTTTTGTTGAATACATAATTATTTATTAAATACAACAGTGTAATGAATATATTGATTGAAAATTGTAAAAAAGGCATTTATAAGCACCAAAAGTCAGAAATATGAATTTAAATAAAATGATCACAAGTGTTGTCATTGCTAACAATGTTATTTATTTCAAAAAGAGCAGCTATCGATGGCTTAGCGATCATCATCAGTTTTCTAGTACAAGAAAAAAGCAAACAATTAAAACAAGAGATTAAAATAAAAACAAGAGATTAACATTAGGAATGGCAGTTTACTAATAATTAAAAAAACAGAATTAACATTTTGTGAAATGAAACAAAGGAAAGAAATAGGGGATGTTAAAGCATTTTTATATTACAGTAATTTGAATGTACGCAAGAAAGTGGCTGAAATTAAATAGAACTTGTGAAAAATATTTTTGTAACAGAATCATGAAATGTTAGTTGAGCGTTAGTTACCTTACCTTCTGTCTCGAAGTCAAAAACGACTACGCGGTTGTTTTTTTTTTTTTTTTTTTTTTCGATTTTCTCCCCACCAGTTGTCCTGGTGGGGCGGGAATTTATTCACTTACGGGAATTACATTTGAACTCCAGCAGTTTTGGCATCTGGAGTGAGGGAAGGGCGAGTATCTTGAATATGCTATCTTACAAACTAACTTATTACTAACTTAAAACTATTATATGGCTGGCCCTTTTGGCCAAGCCTAGTTCTTATACAGGTTTTTAATTGGGTTAAATAGTTCTTTAACCCATTATTGCCCTATGCCCCATTATTGGGGCGGTCGATAAAAGTATTTATATTTTTGTTGAGAATAGTAATTTTTGAGAGATTTCATTTTTAAATTTAAGAGTTGGTATTGTTGATTAGTCCAACGACATGTTTTGTCTGATGGCCGTTTAACTGCCGAGATTTAGCGTTGAGCTTCTGTGGAATTTTCTGCCATTATGTCGCGCTCTGAGAGGTACGTTATTTCTGTATTCTATTGTGTATTTTATTGAATCTTACATAAATCAATATTATTCTAAAAGATGCTTTTAACGAATATTAACCATATTTTTACGATAATATATATATATATATATATATATATATATATATATATCCATATATTGTATGTTAAGAATTTAATATAGATGCCCCATTAATGGGGCAATGGGCATGAATGGGGAGGGTATCTTTATGGTCTTATTTTCTGCATTTAGGTTGACTGTTAATGAAATTTCGAGCTTGTTAGAAGCAGATGAGCAGTTAATAGAAGCTGCTGTATACATTGAGCCTTTCTTGCAATTCTTCTTTTGAGTGGATACTGTGTGGTACCGCGAAGAAGAATGTACTGGCTAACTGCAACTGTTTGTCACAATCTTGCTGTTTCAAAAGCAATGTCTTGGAATATATTTGAGGAGATTCTACATTATTTTCATGTGTCCGACAATGGAAACCTCGACAAAAAGACAAGTTTTGTAAAGTAAGACCTCTTTGATCTATGCTAAATGAACGCTGGCTAGCTTTCTTCTCTCAAGAAGAATAAGTGTTGACAAGGCCATAGTGCCATATTACAGTAGACACAGCACAAACAACATATCTAAGGAATACCGATAAGATTCGGATACAAGTTATGGTGTTTGTGTACTCGCCTGGGCTATATAATTCAAGGAGAGCCTTATCAGGGAGCTTTGACTGGCAATCAGATTCTGGAACTGGGAGTAGGAGGGCCAGTACTGATGGATTTTTATCAGAACTGACTCAGGGTAAGACATGACATCTTTTTATGGATAATTTTTTTACGTCTTTCCAGTTTTTAAAAATTTTCAGATTTTTAGACATAAGGTAATTGTTATGATGCTACAGGGATAATTCGCGCAAATCGCAGTTGCAAAGCACCTCTTATCATGCCAGATCAATTGAAGAAAATGCCCCGAGGAAGTTATGATCAAGTAACCGATATGAATTCAGGTATCACTCTTGTAAGGTATCACGACAATTCTGTCGTTACCGTTGCGTCAACATGTGGCGGGATTCAACCACTATATCAAGCAAAGAGATGCAGTGCAGTGGAGAAGAAAAATATGATGATCCAACAACCAGCATGTATTGAAAAGTACAATTTATATGGGCGAAGTTGATCGTACGGATCAAAATATTGCTGCCTACAGAATTCATATTCGGAATAAAAAATGGTACTGAGGTCTGATTAATTCTTATTGAACGTCACAGTTAATAACGCATGGCATGTGTACGGGATGTTGCCAAAAGAGAAGGGAAATGATATTGATTTACTTGCATTTACTCGACAGATCGTGCAAACATTCCTCGCAAAATACACTGAAATTCGCCTCGACAAGAAGGAACTGCAGTCATGCAAGAAGAGGGTGCCAATTGATGTGTGTTTGGATGGGTAAATCACTATCTTATTAAAAACGAAACACAGATATGGTGCGCAAATTGTCATAAAAAACATTTAAAAATGCATGAAGTGCAATGTTGGATGTCATGTAAATAGCTTCCAAAAGTTCCATACAGAATAGTCCATTAGTTTATTTCTTGTTTTTTCTTCTTAAAATATATTTTACAGTCCTTTCTCTAATTCTATATAATAAAACCTTTCATTTTAATAACATTTATGCAGCATTTTTATTACTTTTTACAAAATAAAAATACCCTCCCGTCCATGCTCATTACCCATTAATGGGGGATCAAAATTCTGAAAAATGAACAACTTAATTTTTCCAAATTTCATGTAATGTCATTTTTGGAACAATTATATTTATATATTAAAATATGAAAGAAAAATTTCAAGAAAAAAAAACTTGGGCATTAATAGGTTAAAATGTTTTTCTTCTTTCTTTTTATTTTTGCCATTCACTCATTCATTCATTGTTACAACTCATTCTCTCACACATTCATTCTCGCATTCATACACACTATACACTCCACTGCACTATATTCACTATTTACACGTTACTTTTTCGCCACGGCGCCGACTTCACTCAAGCGTCCGTGGCGCCGCGACGTCTTCGGCCCCGGCGGCCCAGGCCCGGCGTGGCGCGCGTCCGCACCGCCCGCGCGGTTGCCGGCGTCGATGAGCGGCGACCGCCTCCCGCGCACTGCCTGCTCCCCCGCGTCGCACTGCTCAGAGAGCTTGTGCGGGGGAAGTGCGCGGAAGGTGAAGGCGACGTGCAGCGGACCCTTTCTTCGGTGGAAGGTCCTGTGCACGCCGCTGTTCGCCGCTAAGCCGGTCTCGCGCAGGATGCGCGGAGCGGACGGCCGTAGCGCCCTCGCGAGCGTCGGCCCGCCGCTGCAGCTCCTCCGGGACTACGTGGGTTTGGATGGGCCAAGCTGCTTAAGTACCTGGTTGTGGGGTGGTGGAGGAGGAGAGTTAATGGCCTGGGTGCGGTGTCCTGCCTACTCCGCCGCCCGGAGGAGTGCGGTGTGAGGGTGGTGTCTAATAATAATTTCAGTAGAAGGGAGGGGTTTTGGTTTATATTTTCATTCAGAAGGTTGTCATTTAAATGGATATGGAGTTTTCTAAAAATCTGGTGTGATATTGATTTTATATTTCCAGTATATGAATATCTGTATGTGGATAAAATGTGTGGCCTGTCTGAAGAAGGTGATTGGCAAAGTGAGATTTACAGGAGTTGTGTTTTCAAGCGTTGTGTTCTTTATTCTTGTGTTGAAAGTTCTGCCTGTTTGACGAATGTTTTTTTGGCTTTGCAGTCGCGGCAATGTAGTGAGTAGACGCCGCTTTTTCTAAAAGATCTGTGTGTGTTTTAGAAGTTAGAATTTTTCTGAGGGAGTTCTGTGATTGGAAAGAAACATTGATACCGGCTTTGTGTATATTGTGTGCGACTTTTTCTGAAAGGTTTCCAAATTAAGGTAAGCAAGTGTACTTATCTGGTGTTTGTGCTACTGTCGAGAGTGAAGTGTATTGTAAGTGAATTTTGTGTGACAGTGAGTGTGAGAGTGAGAGTGAAGTTTATTTTAATCTCTTGTTTTAATTGTTTAATTAATTGTTTGCTATTCTTCTTGTACTATAAAGCTGATGATGATGGCTAACCATAGAAAGCTGCTCTTGTTGAAATAAATAACATTGTTGGCAATGACAACACCTGTGATCATTTAATTTTAAGGCCAACGACATTTCACCACAAAACCAATAGACATTTATGTTGAAATAGGTGCTTATAGGCACTCTCGATGTTGGTTAATACCTTGTAGGTTAATTGTAAGTGTAATTATCTATGTTAGGCTCAATAGGCTGTAAAGAAAACAATAGGTAAAACCCCAAAAATCCGAAGTCTAATAATAACCAATGTTTATTATTTAACAAAAATCTATGACTCCCCCTCCAAAATGATCGGCTGGATCCGCGCCCGGTAGTTTAGCGGCCAGACTAGACGCAATGGTATCGTTCAAACTGGCTATATCTACACAATCACTGTAGCATGCAGCACTCTCATCGAAGTATTGCACGTCGGCGATCGCCAAAGTTACTCCAAAATTAAGGTTAAAGGTGACGAAACGCGGCGTCAGTGATCACGCCTAAAGGTGACGACGAGAAAGACCTGTCGCTGACGCGCACTTTCCGCCACTGAAATAAGTGAGGCAGGCTCGCTGAACTGTGAGAATATCGGACAGCGTCGTCACATGGCATACCTCGAGTACGGTAGGCGAGTAGCACGCAGTAATACTGGAGGAAAAATTGCTGAATTGTTTGAAAATACTCCTTTTCATAAAAATATGAAAGAAAATTGATAGAATAAAAAATATGTTGAAAAAATAGCGAAATATGTAAAATATGTAATATAGTACCAAATATGTAAAAATATGTAACGAAAAACTTGGATATTGTGTTAGGAGAGCTGCAATTCGCAAAGATTAAAATTTTGAGAACGGCAAGTAGAAAGGCAAAAAATATGTAAATACATAAAAATCCCGTCTCTACTCATAAGAAACATACTTACAAACAGTGCATATTCATTTGATATAAATAATGTTATATTATACGAATAATTTAATAATTTTTCCCGAAATATCGAAATTAGTGGTGCGACATCTATAACAAAATATCGATGTTAAAAATACATCAACCAAAAACCATCGATGTTTTTTCACATCGATGTTTTTAGACTGGTTTAGCAACTTCTAACGTAGAATTCTTGTGCATTAAATTTTTTCTCCACAACGTTCATGCTTATCAAATTGCCGAATAAAGGTATGAGAAGAAGGGGCAGATCCTCCGCCCGCAGCGTATTTGTTGACCACACCACAAAGTGCAAAATGAATATGGAAAGAGGAAATACAAGGGCACGCAGGGCACATAGGGCGAGAGAGGTCGTTCGATGAAAGTAGTGCAAACAGCGCACTTTTGGTTCCAACACATGAGGTAACAGCGTTACCATCAGTTAGGGATCGTCCATAAATACGTAACGCTAAAGAGTGGGATGGGTTTGAGGCTGCGTTACGCTGCATTAGTGAGGGGCAGGGGGGGATTCCATTGGTGTTACGAAACATTGATATTTTTGTACATTTTTTAACATTTGTTGAAATAATTCATTTTTCTTTATCTATTAAAAGTTGTTCCATTAATAGAAATATTAATTTTTTCTTCAATTTTGTATTGAATCTGTAAAATTACGAAGAAAATATTCAAAACTGAGCTGCAGTATTTGTAGGGTAAACGGTATAGTGATTGGCCACCCCTCCAGAGATTAGCCACTTCCAACTATAGTTTGAATCACCGCTTGTTCTAACACCGATGTTCTCATATTTTCGTTGAAAATGGCGTGAAGGGACGCTTTTGGTATAGTATAATATTTAATTGGACCGCAAGAGTGCAGCTGTAGCCAATATAGCGAATGTTTGTTGACGGTGGGAGGGTGTTCATTGTATGTAAAGATTTCTTAAGATTTTCCGTAGAAACCTGATATCCAACAATGCTGTTTCGTTGATTACGGCGGTAGTAAACCACCTTGATATGTCAGACAACACAAACTTTATTGAGTGACAAGATATCAGCTAAAAATTAGAAGCCTAGTTTTGCATATTAGTGACATGGGGAGATGGCCAATGACCTTAACCTTCGATAGTGAGTGAATTTAAGTTATTGGCCACTCTGCTAATGATTGTTTCAGATTGTTTTTAATCGTAGTTTAATATTATTGCACACAGGTATAAACTTCGTTAACCTCAAATAAGGGATTTTACAATGCCAAAGAAGTCCGAAGCAGGAGTGTGATGCAAAAGCTATAGCAAAAGTTATCAAATTTGTTTAAAAAAATATGGTCATCTGTGCGTTCAGCTGAAAAATCATTTAATGTTCCGGAAACAAGCTTGTAGTTTCGTTTTAACAATACAGATCACAAAACCTGCCCTAATTCTTATACTGTATTATCTAAAGAAGAAGACATTCTTGTTAGGTATATACGTGAACAAGCCCGGAAAGTTTTCCAAGAAGAAGGAAGATCTACAGAGTAGCGTTAACCATTTTTAGCTGCTTAACTGAATGCTCTATCCGTTCAACAACAACAACTGAGGAGGGTGGGTCAAGGCATTTTTAAGAAGACATCCTTATAATCACTAAACGGACAAGTGACAGCCGCTAGTTCATGTGTCAACGAACAAGCCATCAGAACATGATTTGAAGTTCTAGGGTACATCGAGGGAAGTAACTTTGGTGGGAAAATAAATAATCCTAAAAGCGTCTCCATTGGACAACAGTCAAATTTTGAATCGTCCAATTACAGGGAAGATTTTAGCTGAAAAAGGAAAAAAGAAAGTTTACTCAGTAAAACAGAGCTTTAAAAGACAATGTGACAGTCATGTTCTGCTTTGCAGCAAGTGGACTTGTCACTAGTCCACTGACTTATCTACCAATACTAACGGATACCAGAAAAAATGCTGAAACAGTTCCAGACGGCTGAGAGATTTGAAAGTGACAACGGATGGATTACAAGCGAGGTATTTTATGAATATATTTGAAGCATATTTCGTCCATTTATATTTAAAAATGCCATCACACTCTCTGTGACGACCGGCCAGAAGACACATCTGACATAAGAATTGAGTCGAATATAGTCAGATTTAAAAATAGAGGATTTACCCCAACAGCGCTTAAATATTGAAGTGATATTAAATCTGTATACTAGAAATTGTGTGATTTCATGGGTAATATAATAATTAATTGAATATATAGTTATACTAGATGTTTCTGTTTGAAATATTTCAGTAGCCAATCACTGTCATTATGGTGGCCAATCACTATACTTTCTGGCCAATCACTGTATAAAATCACACGTTTTATGAAAAAAATTAATTAATAACGTATATTGATTTCCAATAGAAATTACGGTTGGAATCAGTAAAAGGACAATTAGAGAGTAGAAAGTGAGCAGCAAATTTCAAAATTTTACTATTCAAATGAGTTAATACGTTACAACTCTTAAGTGGCAATCTCTGTACCATTTACCCTAGCATACAATTTAAATTGGAGCAATAGATTCTCGCCCATGCGCCATCCAAACCAGCGGCGTGTGCACGTCTTGTGATTCGATATTTTCTTGCGTTCTTTGCAAACAGAAAATTTGCTCCTAATTAGATGCAATAAGAGCGTAACTCTACTTACGCTTTGAAGCAATATTGAAGTTTGAATATATTTTTCTTTACACCAAAAATAGTACTTACGTATTTTTCAATGTTATGTAATAAAACGCACTGCTTAGGTTACATTCCCAGTCCTGAACATTTTAAAAAGGGTTGTTGTGGTTTAGTACAAAAAAATGACAATAAGGTGTTATATCTTGTTATTGCATGATGGTGGGTGTACATTGCTTAATCCATTTTTAAATTAAGAATCTTCTGCATATGACAGGATTTGAAAGAGTTGAAGGATTTATGCTTAAATGAAATTGTAACTATAGTTTTCACGAACAAATTTTGTTGTTTATTCACTATCAGACTCTAAAGGGTCACAAACAATTCATTACAAGACAAAACGGATTACACCACTGGGCTTAAGAAATTTAGTTAAAGACAGCACATTGTCTTTGTTCTTTCTGAACCTGATTTTTCAATTAATCTTAAATTTAAGTTGTCAAAACCCATGAATCTACACTTCTTTTTCAAATATACAAACGTTTCAATGTTTGGTCCATATGACTGGGATGCTTCCATTTCACCTTTTCTGTAGAGCAAACGAACGAATTTCTGAATTTTGAACTTAAACCTTTCAGTTCTAGGTTCTCTTAAAAAATATGGGCTTTAATCCTTGAGACCAATTGTTTTGCAATATTTCTATCACAAATTACTTCAAATGGCTCTCGCTTCTTTCTCTCTTTCATAATTTAAAAATATTCTTGAGCTACTTCAATAGTCTCTACTTCTTGTAAAAGGTGTCTCGTATCTCATTTATCATACTGATTAAAGAATGCACATTTACAGGAGAAATATGTTCTATCGTTGTCTATCTAATGACTTTGACAACCACAATAAATATCTTGAATGCATTATTCTTATTTTGCCCTCCACATTAATCTGAAAACCATACTATTTTAGTTACCTAGAGATTCTTGTTTATACTTGATTTAGTTTGATGAATTGAAATAAGAGAGAATACACAAAAATTTGATTTTTTGGTGACTCACTAAGAAACAAAAAATTATGCTGCCCCACCATTATGCAAATAACATTGAACTTTAAAAACCAGAATAAACGTTTATAGAAATGAGCAGCGACATTAATCGAAGTAATGGTAATTTTGGACATAATCAAATTCTGGTACAGGAAGATTTCTGTCAGATTTTTAAATAGTTAATATTGTAAGCTGCAGTTTGTTTTTATGGTAATCATACTCCATCTTGTTAACATCATTGAATCTTCATTGAGGCCAACTTGACAGTTACAGTTCAAATGTCACATACATCAGTTTTGGGTTGCTTAAAAGAATGCAGCATGTTTTTTTTTTCATTCAGACATCCGAACACAGTTCCTCAGAGTTAACATGCTAGCGCTGATACCACTAAGCAACACAAGCACAGTGCTCTGGAATGATCTTTCTTCGGTGCAAGATTACATAATTTCTCTTCTTACGAATTGTTTGTTATGGCGAGAAAGTAATAATAATTTCGGAACCGTTAGGATATATAAGTTGGTTGCAGAGGTTCTGGTTAAATTGTATTTCAATTAATGTTGAAATACTTTTAATTTACTTAAATCGGTTCATATAGGTTTACACAAGACAACGTTTGTTTGGACCCAACGGCATACGTTTCAGATCAAATACCACAGTCAGAAAGATGTTATCTCCATTGATTCTATTATGAGCAGAAGTACATGAAAATGATTTTCAATACAGTTCTACAACTCTTCAATATTTTTTTCTGCAAACAACACATTCATCAAATTATAATCCCTGTCTGAGATTCGAAACCTGACTTCCGAAGTGAAGCACTGTGTCCAACCCTCTTAACCTACTCGGTATTGGAGTGAGTGGTGGACTGAATATTTATATATTAGTCAAAAACGTAATTCTATCAACTCTACAATTAGGAAGCCGGTATTGTCAACATGGAAAAAATAAAAGTCTTTTGGGCGACAAGAAAAGGCAATCGTGAAGGGCTTACCTCAAGTCTGATATCCCACTAACGAGATTAGAAAATTACTACTGTGAGAA